>KZ309402.1:84022-108526 GCA_000376725.2 Ladona fulva | reverse complement strand
CCCGACCGGCAATTGGGAGACCCGGGTTCGTTTCCCGGTCCCGTCAGACTTTTTTTTTTTTTCAAGTCCATTCTTCCTTGGGGCCCTTTAGGTTGTTTTCCACAATAAATATCTATTCTGGAAGTGTAAAACGTGGCAGAATCTGCTGCTGAGAAAATTTTAATGCCATACTTGGCAGGTTTACTAGGGATATATACTCTGAAATTGCATTTTCTGCATAAGCCTTCTAATTTTTTCATCCACAGTAACATATACTCCAACATTATAGGATTTATGGATATTATCATTAAACTCTTCGTAATTCTTTCTGATAGCAGCTAGCTTGTCAGTTGAAGACAATCTTTGCAAGTTAGCACATTATCAAATCGAATACACCGCATCAAAAAAAGAAATCTATTGGAGGACATTGTGGACTAAAAAATCTCTAAGCCAGTAGTACTCCAGCTAAATACAACAATCCAATCGAAGGATTCATTTTGACCGCATCAGTTGCTTGTGCATCGCACGCTCTTTTGAATTTGTCTTCAATTGTACAAATATAAATGTTTGTACACTCTACAATTTCATCAATAAACGTGAAGAATAATCACCAACTCTCTAATTGTGTCTGCACATTTCTTGAATAACTATTCAAATTTTGCCCCTTGCTACATTCGAAAGTCTGATGGAGTTGGTTCTAAGAGGCCTCATGTGGGAAACACGCTTGGTGTACTTGGATGGTGTCATGATTATTGGGAGGGATTTTGACGAGCATCTTGTCAACTTGAAGAATGTCTTTGGTAGACTTAGAAATCCTCACCTCCAGCTGAATCTGAAGAAATGTTCGCTGTTTCAGGAGAGAATCAGTTTTCTGGGACACGTATTGTCATCTGCTGGCATAGAGACAGATCCAATCAAAATCCAGGATGTACAGGAATGGCGACAACCAAAGAACAAACATGAAG
Source organism: Ladona fulva (assembly GCA_000376725.2). Classification (NCBI taxonomy): domain Eukaryota; kingdom Metazoa; phylum Arthropoda; class Insecta; order Odonata; family Libellulidae; genus Ladona; species Ladona fulva. The sequence continues at coordinate 107,582 of KZ309402.1, read as the reverse complement.
TCAAAAGTTTCTTGGGACTCTGCAGTTACTAACGACGATTCGTAAAGGACTTTGGATGAATTGCCAAGCCATTGCATGGCTCAATGGTAAAGAACCGTTCATTTGGACAATCGAATGCAGCCAAGCATTTCAGGAATTAAAGTAACGACTGATATCGGCACCAATTTTGGCTTATCCAGTGGATAACAGCCCTTTTGTGTTGGACACTGATGCTTCCCATCATTGAGTTGGTGCATTTTTTTCCCACATACAAAATAACAAAGAAGCTGTCGTTGCTTATTTCAGCAAAACTTTGGGTAAGGCAGAAAGGAATTACTGCACAACGAGGAAGGAGCTTCTTGCGATTGTGAAGGCAGTGGACTATTTTGATACTTTCCTCTATGGAAGGAAGTTCCTCATTCTGACGGACCATTCTGCTCTGCAGTGGCTGCTGACACTCTGAACTGCTGAACTTTCGAGTTTGAAATCCAATATTGCAGAGGTAAAAGCCGCAAAAATGCTGATGCCCTGTCAAGAAGACCATGCAAGTCATGCAAATTTTGTACTCCGCAAGAAGCAAAAGAAGAATGAGCATGACCCAGACTTAGGAATTGTTAGACAATGGACATCGACCAAGCTGGCAGGAAATCTCAAGATATGGACCAACTGTGAAAGCCCACTGGTTGCAGTGGGACTCCTTGAGCTTGTGTGAAGATGTGATCATCCGGAAGTGGGAAAGCATAGATGGAAAAACTGTCACCAATCAGACCATCGTCCCTCAGGATCTAGTGGGTGCTGTGCTAACAGAGCTTCACGACAGTCAAACTGGAGGTCATTTTGGTGTCAATAGGACATTGGTTTGTGTAAGAAAATAGAAGGCTTAGACAAAGACTAAATCTCCTTGATAAATTTAGAGAAAGCACGTTCGTAGATGATGTAGCTGACATAATGCGCCCCCCATGTTACATAGGCCGTTTAGACACTGCGAGAAAGATCAGAGAAATAGATGCTAAAACGAATCGATACAAGAATTCATTTTTTCCGCGAACAATACGCAAAAGTAATAGATTAGCGAAGTAAATTCAGTAAATTCATGGTGCTTGCACCCCCTGCCACATGCCGAAAGGCGGCTTGCAGGGTACTAATGTAGATGTAGATGTAAGAAACCGATTCTATTGGATAAACTGTCGTTAAGATGTAGAGCAGTCGTGCAAACGATGTGATTTGTGTGCATCAAAAAAAGGGTACAAGAACTAAATCACATGGAAAAATGATGCAATATATTTTAGGAGCACTGTGAGAATGTGTAGCGATGGATATTTTGGGTCCATTTCCAATGACGGAATCCAGAAACAGATACCTTATGGTGGCAATGGACTACTTCTCAAAGTGGCTGGAGATTGTTCCACTTCCGAGTCAAGAGGCAGCTATAGTAGATGAAGCCTTGCTGGAACATGTAATTTGCTGCCACGGAGTGCCCTTGGAAGTTCACACCGATCAAGGACAAAATTTTGAATCAGAATTATGGAAGCACTTGATGGATAAATTGGGAGTCAAGAAGACAAGGACTACACCTCTACATCCTTAGTTGGATGGCATGGTGGAAAGACACAACCGCACCATGAATCAGTACCTGTCAATGCTTGTAGACTGGAACTAATGAAATTGGGAAAGTTTGATACCACTTTTCTTGTTGGCTTATAGAAGCTCCCAACATGCAGCTACAGGTTACACTCCTAACATGCTATTGACCGGGAGAGAAATGAAACTTCCCATTGACTTGATTTTCGGCATACCAACCACTGAAGAGAATGACCAACAAGTTATACTTCCGGAATATGTCAGTCAGCTAGTAGACCGGTTAAGAGTCATCCAGAATTTTACCAGAGATAAGCTGAAGATGTGCAGTGACATGTCGAAGATGAGACTTGACCTGAAACCAACGGTTAGCCCCTATGAGGAAGGCGACTTGGCATGATTGTATCAACCCCAGAGAAGAAGGGGACTAAGTCCAAAGCTGCAGAGACCTTGGGATGGGCCATACAGAATTATGAAGCAGATCAACAACATCATGTACAGGATCCAATTAACACCTAAGACGAAACCGAAGGTGGTTCATGTTGAGCGGCTAAGTCCATATAGAGGGAGAGGCACATCATGTTAGGCATCAGGCGTTGCTATTCGGAGCAAATAGCATTTATAGAGGGGGGAAGTGTTGTAGCAAATAAACAGTTGTGGAAACGATTGTTGCAGCAATGAGACAGTTGTGGAAACGAAAGAGAGTGATGGTAGAGAGAGAGAGTGGACCGACATCTTGGAAGTGCGGTGAACCGAAGGTGGACGTTATTAAAGTTATTAGAATAAAGTGATTTTTGTTCACTTATCCCTGAACCTAAGGGTACATAACAATATTATCTGATTAGCCTGTACATTCCTTATGGAGTAAAACCTAACGTGCCCTGGCCAAATCAATGATCAAATTCTCTTCTTCTCTTCGGCGCTACAGCCCTATGTGAGCCTTGGCCTCCATCACAATCAGCCTCCACTTCTCTCTGTCTCTGGCTAGCTGTCTCCAGTTTGTCACTTTCATCTTCTTCAGGTCCTCAACTGTATCGTCCAGCCATCTCAATCTGGGCCTTCCTTTCCGTCTGTTGGCATACAGTCTCCCTTCCATCATCTTCTTCGGCATTGCCGTTTCTGGCATCCTCTCCACATGGCCCAACCATTGGATTCTCAGAGCTTTAATGAATTTGACGATATCCTCTCCTTTCAATATTGTCTTTAGTTCCTCGTTGGTTCTTCTTCACCATACTTCGTTCTCAATAACCGGGCCGTATATTTTCCGCAATACTCTCCTTTCAAATCTCTTCAGGGCATACTCTTGCGTCGTTGTGATTGTCCATGTTTCTGCTCCGTATGTTATTACTGGCCTAATAAGTGATTTATATATTTGTAGTTTAGTGTGATCAAATGATCAAATTAGAAGTTCTTAAACTTATTTATGAGCCATAATCATTAGTTCTATCCATTTTCCGAATTTTAGCGATTTTATTTTTTGAAAAGTGTCAGGAAAAAAAATTTTAAAAGGCACCCTGTGTTAACCTTATGGATGAAATATGATCTGTCCTGGCATTGAACTAAGAGTACTTGCAGTAGAATTCCATTCATATTACGGTTTCAAAATTAATAACTCTTCCTTAGGTTTAATGTCAAAATCATATCAGGAAGTGGCTCAAAATATTTTTCAAGTTTCCTTTACATTTCTCACAGAGAAATAATTAATCTGCCCTGGTGTCGAACCAAGGATCAGTTTAGGAGTTCTTAGGCTAGGATAGGCTATGAAATACTACCACAAATACTCTTCATTTGCTGAATTATAGCAAATTCACTTTTCAGTAACTGCCAAGAAAATAATTTTGAAATAGAATTCCTGTATATTCCTTATCGGCATAATTTGATGCGTCCTAGCATCGAACCTGTGACTACTAAGGCAAAAATTATTTCTGCATATAATAGTAACAATTCCTGTTGATGTCCTGAATTTCAATTTTCAATCTTAACGGGAAATACCCTAAACGAGTTTTTGAAAATTTGGTCATACGAATGGTCCTAGCATCGAACATGGGCCAATAGGGCAGAAATCTTTACTGCATATGATAGAGATCTACATCTTCTAACAATACTGTAAATTGCAACTTTCTATCTTTATGGGAAATACCCTAAGCGAATTTTTGAAATTCGGTCATACAGATTGTCCTAGCATCGAACCTGGGATCAGTAGGAAAAAAACCTTTACAACAAGAGAAAAAGTTGCTTGCATACTGCAAGCTCCATGTAGGATAGATGAGGTAACCCATTGATACACCATTTGCCATTGGCCGGTGGCTTCTTGCAGTAACATACAAATGTACATCATGCCTTTGGTTTGATGGTGACACCATATTGGGAAGTACCAAATAGGGTAGATTAAGTAAGTCATTAATATACCCCTGCTGTATGCCTATGGGGGTTTGTGGCAATACACAAATCTAAATCTATACCTTGGTTTTCAAGACAATACTGTTTTGGAGAAAAACATAGGATATATTAGTTAAGGAATAAACACACCCTTTGCAGTTTTCAGTGACATACAAATCTAAATCTATACCTTTGGTTTGAAGACATCACCTTAACAAGAAATACCGTATAGGGTGGATTAGGTAAGGTGTTTGTGCACCCCCTGCCATATGCCACTGGTATTTCTGCGACATACAAATCTAAATCTATCCCTTCAGTTTCAAGAACACATGTTATTGGGATGTACCATATATGGTAGATTATGTAAAGTATTAATTCACCCCCTGCCATACGCCACTAGCTGTTTGCAGCGACATACCAATCCTAGTCTATCCATTGGGTATTAATACAAGACACCATACACAACACGTCGACGACACCATATACATAAATACCATTTAGGGTATCTTAGGTAAGGAATATGTCATATGCTACTGGTGGTGATACCTTGATATGTCGAGCATCAAACCAATGGCCACTAGGAGAATCATTTTTATTAGCTGTGATAGAAACGATATCTTGTAACAATGTCATGAATTTCAACCTTATATCTTGATGGAAAATGTCTTAAACTAATTTTGGACAAAACGTGAAATATAAAACTTAAAAATACCAGTTTGGGGCCTTTCTAGATTCGAACCCAAGGTACACAGGAGCAATGACCCATTAATTCCCTTGTGTGATCACTGGGGTTTTTAAGCAGAACAATCCTTGTGTCTGCGATGCTTTTTGTTTAGCGAAAAATGCCAAAAACAAATGAGTGAAAACTCACAGAATGTACAAGGTCGTGAAAAGTACCTTTTTTAAGGTAACCTTTGTAGTCCTTCACCCCTGAATGCCCTTCTACTTTATCATTCATCATTAGGATATCTATCGCATTTTTAGAAGTAAATCCATTTACATACCTAAATATTCTTATTTTCGCTAGGATACTAATTCTAAAGCACATGTATAATTTATAACTCTAATAATACTAATACCCATTTAGCAGCTCTAGCAAAATATCACCTGAAATGCTCAATTCATTTATATTGCTCTTTGATGTTTCATTTACGAAAGTTTGCTTCGGAAATATATCTTCACACGTAATGCTATTTAACGCTCTCTTCTGAAGAGGTGATAAACTATTTCTTTGTGAGTGGTAATAAATTCTGCATAAAGAAATTCCCTGCTATTCTGGCAGTTATAAATAGTGTGGAGTGAGTAACTTTGCTGATGAGGAATAGTCCAGTGAGCAATTGTGCCGCGAGCAATTGTCTGGCAAGCAACTGTTCATGAGGAATCGTCTGCATACAGCCTTGGCAGTATCTGCAAGTGAGACACCTATTGAAACACAAAAGATTATGATAAATATACATGTCTTTTTCTGAGAAATTGCCGCAAGAAGTGCTCTTGTCTTATACATTTATATTTACTGTTATATCTTCTAAAATTGAATCCCTTTATTACATGACACATTAAGGATATACCAAGCTAAGGAAAGTCGTTATGTTCTTTGTGCAAATCAGCTAATACATTAGTAACTGTTGGGTAAACTTCTCACAGATAAAAATTGTGCACTTTTTTTAAGAATACCTTGGAAAATTCATCAAATACAATTCAGGGTCTTCTAGGATATCCTTTTTGGGAACAAAATCTATAACTCAGTGATCACTTGTACTAATTTCTTTATTAATCCTTTTGGCTCTACACTCGGAAATACCACAATGCAGCACCGTATTATTCGCCATCTGGCTAGGAACAATCTCAATTTCTTCCATTTTCAATTTTTCAAAGAAAGATTCAACGCTTGCAATCAGTAATTCTATGTGCACTTTATCTTAGGCCTCTTCCAGCCCTGCCCTTCAGATTTATCCTCAATTGAAAGAGTATCAACTGCACGGATGGGGGAGTGCAGTCATCTTTAGAGGAGGCATGTTGGTTATTACTTTGTGGATAGTAAGTCACTTCAGAAACGGATTATTTCCGAGTATTATTAATGTGCTAAAGCATCAAAAGGTTGAAGACAAATATAGATTTTACTTGAATGCTATTTAATGGTATACTCTATCTGCAAAATAGAACCAACTGGACTCTTAGAGAGCAAATGAAAATTTCCAGGGAAGGGAGTTAAAGGGTAAAGGCCAGCAGGGATATCTCAGTTTCATATACAAAAGTGATAAAGAATTTCAATGGTATGAACCAGTTAGTCTCATAAAGGCCTAAGGGAAAACATAATATATTCTCGAATCCTGCTCACCTGCTTTGACAGTGGTGGATTTTCCCTGTAAATCCCTAGTCACATCAGGAGATGTTGTTGTTGTTAGCCTCCCAAGAGAATTGAATAGCTGCAACAGATATGTAAGTTCAGAGAGGATAGCTCTTAAAGGTGATCCCATCTCGCAATCAAAAACTCAATGAAAGTACCCGATTAAGATAATCATGCCCCTATACATAGTTTCCAAAAATAATTTAATACTTCTAAGAAAGAAGCTTTATGGAAATTCCTCTGAAAGGGAAAGCATTAAGTTTCAAGTAAAATTCCCTTCCAAGCAATTCCTTTCCCTCGAGGTAATTCTTGGGATTTTCTTTGGACTCCTCGAAGACACATCTGTTTGCTAACAATTTCAAACACAATAGTGGTATAGACTCTGTGTGGTCGAGTGAAATTATATTCTGCAGTTACTGAGTTATAGTTGCATATAGGGGAGGGATGAATTTACCTTTGAGTTGTTCAACCACCATTTTATCCATCAACTAGAGAAGAGTTGCACTCTCAGTGGTGGCCAAGGTTTAAACTCGGCAGTTTAAATATCATTATAGGCCAATGATCCCCGATCCTAATGCATTTAGACAAAAGCTCATCCTTGCTTATTTTTTCTAAATCATTTAATTGGTGTAATAAGATAAAACTTGTAGAAGGAGATCGATTTTTAATTCAGATGTTTATCAGAGGTTAATAAATTAATATCAGTTCTCAGAAATGTGGATTATGCTTCAGGATTATCTATTATGTATAGACACTTCTCTGGATATAGGATACAAACTCTGAGGATAAACAAAAAGACCCACTGACCCAGCGATATTTTTGCGTAAAGACCCTAATTTTGTCACTAAGCAAAAATGGAGACATGGAATGGAATGGAGACTAGGTGCCATGCGTTCAATGCTAGAGGGCACCAAAACGTTATTATTCCCGTAAGGATGCATTTCACAGTTTTCGGACATTTTTCGGAAAATTTTTTGATGTACTTCCCATTAAGGTAGGGAATTGAAATTTAAGCTGCGGTTAGAGGAAATGATTCTTTACCATGTACTGAAGAGACATCCTCTGAAATGATACTAGGTTCAACGCTAGGTCTGTGAAAAGAATTCCAGGGATTTTAAATCCCAGGGAAAAGGGAAATTAAAGGTATTTAATTCCTTATCTAAGGAGATTATGCATCTGCTCCGCACATGTTATCATGCATTTCCAGACCTATCCCATCATCTCAACCTTTGTGGTAGTTGAAATACAATTACTTTTTGACATAAGCAGATTGTCAACTTTTTCTTTGTTAGCGGTGGATGACACGATGCTGTTGCACATTTTTAATTTGATGCACTTCCTGAAATGTATTATTCTTGAAACTATAGGAATACTCAAAAGTGGAGAAAACAAAACATAATAGACAACGATATCAAATAATATGGCCATTGGTTCGAAGCCGCTTCCTTTTCTCCGTGGAAATTACCTTGAGGAGAATCACTGGACTTATTTAAACAGTCGACTTATACATAGGTGACTGCAACACGGATCTTTAATATATGTATAGGCTTAGAGGTTTAAAACATGCATGACTTATTCCAAGATTCCTTATGATTTATAATTGAAGAGCATTTCGAGCAACCAGGAGTGGAAAGCAAGGTCACTTTTAATTATTTGCAATGCCTATACATATGTAAGAAAAAGAGAAGGTTGGAACATGGCTGTATATGAATTAGAAGTTTAAAAACACTCCAGAAGGGAAGTGACTTCCCTTGTGGAGACCCCCGTAGATGAAAGCGTTGCTTTTGAAATGATCATTGGGCTTCCCAGAAATCTGTAATACGGAGCTTCCCCTTTGTCTCTGAGCGCGAGTTCCGCTTGCCGAAAGACAGCTTACGGAGTGTTTTTAAACCTCTAATTCATATACAGCCGTGTTCCAACCTTCTCTTTTTCTTCCATATGTATAGGCATTGCAAATAATTAAAAGTGACCTTGCTTTCCACTCCTGGTTGCTCGAAATGCTCTTCAATTGTAAATCATAAGGAAACTTGGAATAAGTCATGCGAGATGCTCAATCTTTCGTTGGAAACCTGAATGTTTACTTGTGGCCCATGTCATTTTGACAACCTCTTAGGTATTCATATATCTTTTAGGGCTGCTGGGATATTAAAATTCCATGTTAGGTAAATCTATCAGGTAAAATAGCACAGGTTTGAAAGATAGGCTTTTGAAACATCATGAATGCTTGCTGAGGTCCCCTAATGGTCCTTCCTCGATTTTATTGAGATTTCATTACGAAAGGCTAGAAGTTGGGGTCCCAAAGTATCACCGTGTATCTGTGGTAAGGTTATAAGCATTCCTATTTCTTACTATTTAATTTAATGCTCACAATATAAAGGTCCGTAAGTACCGATTGGGAAATAGTTTTGGGAGATAAGTGGTAATTAATCACTGTATACCTTGCAGAATGCGAGCAACTTTTACTCATATGCCACATTTCTGCTTAAAGTATGGTTTTCCTGTGACACCTGGTCATTTTTCCACAAAGGTGAAACTAGTGGGCGTGAATACATTTTGATAAAACTCATTTAAGATGTTTGCTTGCATCTGTGCATCACAAGTTATATTTCCACTAGCTATATATCACTTTTTATCTACATCTGCATAAATACCCTGCAAGCTGCCTTACAGCTGTAGCAGGGGGTGAAAACACCGGGCGTTCTGACTATTTTTTTAGCCTATTATTATCATGTATAGTTCGCGGAAAGAATGAATTCTTAAAAGATCTAAAGTCCTGTTCTGTCATAATGATGAAACATATTTCACTATTTGGTATTTTAAATGTGCTTTCACAACCATGGGTTCATCGTGTGTGGCTTATATGTCATTGCAGCATTCAGTCTTAGTTTGAATATTTCACTTTGAGATTAAATACCTATGGTATCTTGGCAATGTATTTTTGGCACTGATCTTGTATATAGCTGTTGTAAGGTTGAAAGTGCAAAATGAATGAGAAATCTTATATTTTTTTATGGAAAGAAAACTAACTAATCAAAGACTAGTTATTTTTGTCCCAATGTGGATCCTACTTTAATCTTATTCTTTAGTTCAAATATGTTGATAATTTGGCAAAACTAGTTTGCAATGGGCACCAATGTACATAAAATTATTGACACAAGGTTAGATGGAAGAAGAGACTTTTCAGTCTCAATCTCATCTTTAATAAAGACCTTATTAATTAATTATTAAATGTGTCCATGGAAAAAATTCAACTGACTGATGAGTTAATTTGTTAATTTCCATGATAGTAGAAAAATGAAGATGATGCTTATGCATGGAAACTGGTGATGATCTTTTGTTTTTATTTCTACTAAATAGGATCTAGTTTCCTTGGGAAAATTGGTTCTGGTTTATTATTTTCCTACTATTCAAGGAATATTTTGTGAATTGAAGCACACAATATTTATGGTTATAAATGAACTTGTAAATTGTTTTATAAAGCAGGGTAATCAAATATTAGTTTTCCTTTTAAGAAGATAACTCGTTTCTTTACTTCTTTCTTGTACTACTTTAAAAATATTTGAAGAATTCCTTATTTTAATTTGCTCTCATTCCATTCTCATCACATTGCGATATGAATGTTGTATTGTGATATGGATGCTGAGATAGCTGTTTTTTACATATACAGTTATTGATGATGAAGCTCCTACAGTATACACAGCTGGTGCAATAGTGACTGTAACTGTCTCTCTGTCAAGAAGAAATATGGAAGAACTGTTTGATAAGAAGGATGGGTCATCAGGAATGTCTGGGGAAACTCAAGAAGATATTGAAGGAGAAATAGAAATATCACAGAGTGCAACTGAAGGTGAAAAGAAGGAGGAACAACAACAGCAGGTTAGAGATGTTTAAAAATTTCATATTTTTGGTTGATTATGTTAGTTTTCTCGTTTTATCATAATGTTATTGCATCAACTCGTTCATTTTGTACTTCAAGGTACAGTAAAACCCTGATTTAACATTCCTGCATTTAGTGAATATTTTTTCTGGTCCCGGCCATGTTTGTGTGTTAAAAATGCATTGTTTTCCCGCATTTAGCGAATCTTGATTTAATCTATAACCGGCATTTAGTGAAAAATAAAATTGGTTCTCAAAACATAAATGCTCAATTTAGTGCAAAACTGATGAAAACTTTGCTGGTGCAGGTTGCTAGCTAACATGTTGACAGTCAATATTAGATTTTTTTTCTGTTCATTTTACGTTATTCTGTTTCTGTTTTGTTAGTTAAATAAAAGATTAACGTTACCTGCGTTATTTTACTTTTTTATTAATATCCCGTTTCATCTACAGTCGCATATTCTTCAAACATATACCATTTTTGATAGTTTCGCAAAGATAATTAAAAAATCTCCCATATTGGTGCTAATTTGTCAAACATTCTTCTTTCTGCTTTATCATTGATGTCGTCAAATCTTAGGATGAACAAAAGAAATCTAAACCTTTGAATGTTCATAGAAGAATGAAAAATCTCAACCCGTAATCCTCTTTGATCCCACAGATCTGCAATATTTTGTCTACCTGATCTATAAACACCCGCAAAAATTAGAAGACCAATGAGGCACTCGATCTCCATTTCTTCCCGAGTGTAATTGATAGATATTTTATCAATATGATTTTGATATACAATACAATACGATTTATTATTTCCATCAATGTTGTTTGCATGACAATGTTGCAGACAGGATTTCTTACTTTTCGGCGTGGTTCCTCTTTTCTCCAAATTGTCGAATCTTTTCCTTGCCAAATATTTTCCTCGATTTCTTGAAGATCTTTCATCTCTGTGTCGGAAATTTCTTGCTCCGTTTCGGTATCATTCATTTACCATTTATTTATATTTCGGCTCCGATTCATTGGAGTTATCACTCGAAGATTCTGACTCCTCCTCTGACAATGAGTAGTTTTCGTCAGACGACTCATCCCAAAGGAGACCTAATGAATGTGAGTCCTCTTCTCTATCAACGTCTATTTTATAGGAAAATAGATGTTGGAATATTTGAAATAATTTCATTTTCAATATTTACTTCATGCACTCAATGATAGGGGAAGACAGAGCTGATGAATACAAAAGTTGAATTTTACTCACCTAAACAGATGTAGTTGATGGCTATAATTTAATAATCCCAAGTCAAATCAAGGGGTGAGAAACTCAGCAAATGCTCCAATAAAGCAGTTTTTGATAAAAAAAACAATATCCCAAAGTAAGTGTCCAATCTAAATCAAAATGCCTGATTCCAAAAAATGTACATGGGATCCTGGCGCAGCCTCAGCCCGGCTCCGTTCAAGAGAAAGCATGCTCACCAGAAAACGTTTGGCTTAAAACTAATGTAATAAGGAGACCAGAAAAAACCGCATTTATATACAAAACAAAAAAAAAATTTTATATAGAGATATGATGTTTTCCTGGTGGATAGTTTGTGTAAACTTTTCTCGGGTTAACACCCAGGTAAGTTCAGGTGACAATGAAGTCGCCAACGTTTCAATGGCTAACTCTGCCATCTTCTTCAGGGCTGCTGAGGCGCCGATAGTTGGTCTGGTATATATACCCATCCATTAATGTGGGTCAATCTCCGGATTGGTCGATTATCATAGCCAAATTTTGGTCCGGTATATGTATCCAACTGTCAATCTGCATCTTTCTCCTGATTGGTCAATTATTGCTAAAGTTTGGTCCATTTTTAGTTTGATCGTCTGTCTTTCAATATAGTTCTTTCTCCTGATTGGTAAATCAGGAGAAAGAACTAGATCGAGAACGACGATCATCTTCCGTAGTCACCAGATAGCACCCACTGGACAACGATCTTCGTTGGTCAGTGTTGAACGTGTTAATACACTCAATCCAGAATTTTAAAGCATTATATTTTTTTCTGCCCATGGTAATAAGTATGTACACTAATTATAATAATATAACATATATAATAATTGCTGATTAGGAGTTTGCTCAAATATACTAATTTCATCAGATATTTCACAGAATACATTCTATAAAGACATTTATTTGTTGCTCTCTCTTTTCTCTACACTTACCCATGTTCCTTACATCTCAACATATATAGTGACTCCTACAAATGGAGGTGAAATTTTTTTATGAGTTAGTATTGAGAATAGTGTGAACTAATGGGAAGTTGTTTTGAAATTCTTTATGTAAGCAGTGCTTCCAAACCTTTTTTTTTCTCAGTGGCACACATTCCCAAAGCCAAAAATTAAGCATTAAAACCCAATACAAAGTGATACAAAATTCTAATCTGATCACCTTTATTATGCTGCACAACATGAGCCTTCTCATGGCACACACTATTGAAAACTGAATAAAGCAACCAAGGCTTTCTAGGAAGTTATGAAAACTCAGTTGTAAAATGTTCTCCATTTCTAGCTAGAAGTCAACCTAATTTTCTCTTTTACTCTCCCAAATTTATTATCAGTGACACTATAGAGAAACATTAAGCTTTCTTGCCGTGACGAACTGAGAAAATGAAAATAGACCTTTACCCGTACCACTTAACGTTTTATTTAGCGACCTAGGTTTCGACGCGTCGTTTCATCATCAGGCAAAGTACAAAATATATCATCTCCATATATATAGTCAAGGGGTAGGGTAGGTTAGGTGGGGAGGGTCTTGGGAGGAGAAGGATTTGACAACGGAGGAAAGGATTGGGGAGGGAAATGGTGAAAGGTAGTTACTAATAATTTTCAAGTTTGGAGAAGCAATTGTTTTCAGGATTTCCAATTGTTCCTTGGAGTTCATGGAACTATTATTATTATTATTATTAGTCAATACCGCCGCAGTTAGACATTTCGTCCGGTGGCGACGTTTAGTTATCGTGCATTACAGAACAATTACATACAATATGCCTTAGTTACACATAAACAAATACAGAAAGTAGGTATATATCTACCCGTCAATTAACTACAATTGTTTAAAAACTACTCTAATCACAATTACAACTTCAATTATACTTTTACATCACAACCACTACAAACACTAAGATATATACATTACAATATATACAATACGTATGCATTAACTGAAAATTACCCCTAAACAGCATTATAGCAACTTGTCGATAACACTTTCACGTAAGATTTTTCAGGGTTCCTGATAGGCCTTCACGGCTACCGTAGCGGTCACGGGGCCCACGAAGTCCCCACCGTACATCACCCTAACAGGCGATCCCCTACTCGTCTCACACTTCGTCATCAGCAGGCTCACTCGTCATCTCATTAGTTTCACTTATACATTTCATAAAACATTTGACATTTTTTGGGAAAGGCTCAAAGACTCCTGCAGGTAGACTGTTCCATTCCTCGATAGTTCTATTTAAAAAAGAGTATTTCCTATTATCGGTTCTTTGCTTAATGCATCTAACTTTGTATTTGTGGTCGTGCCTCCCCTGGTAATCTGCCACTTTTACTCTATCGCGTATTTCCTTAAACGCAGTAATTCCCACGAATGACTTATAAAATACCGATAATCTCTTTTTCTTCCTCCTGGTTTCTAAACTGTCCCAACCTAATTCTTCTAACATCCGAGAAACACCGCTACGCTTTTCATATCTTCCCAAAACGAACCTAGCCGCCTTTCTTTGCACCTTTTCTAATTCTAATTATATTAATGATCGAAACCTAGGTCGTTAAATAAAACATTAAGTGGTACGGGTAAACGTCTATTTTCATTTTCTCAGTTCGTTATGGCTTCCTACCACAAAGTCTTGCCAGAATCTATTGATAGTTTCTTGCCATGGTTAAGGCCTGGCTAATTTTTATACAGAGGACTTTATTAGGAGAAAATTGATACTATGAAGCCCCATCTTCCATTTAACCTATCTGTGATTATGGTAAGAAATGTTTTTGGCAGGTTCCCAAGAGGCCAGTGTGGCAAAAACAGCAGAAGAAGACAAAGAAAGGTGGTCGCAAAGGCACCGGAGGATCAAAGAAGCCTTCCACTCAAGCACCTAAGACACAGGTTTCAACCAAAAAGACTACAGAAGGGATTCCAAAGAAAGAGGTAACAGTGAAATTATTTGAGAAAATTTTCCTTTAAATATATTTATGCTTCTTTTTTAATACATTTGGTATTAATCCCAAGGCTTTTTCTTATTGATAAACTTTGTCAGTGTGAAATGAAGAAGAATGAAAAGTTGGAAGAGAGAGAGGAAAGCGAAGCCTCTGAAAATGAAGTTGAAAGGTCAGATTCAGAAGATGAGAAAAAGGTATTATTTATTGTTTTTATTTATTGTATATTGTTTTTGAATAAATAATATATCTTATCAAATGTTTCGTTTTACAATAAATGCACACATATTGAAATAAAGAGTGTTAATGAAAGATGTAAATAACAAATTGTTGTATCTTTAAATCATTTCGCATAACTTACCTTTTCTGCAACTCGGAATATTTTCCATGTGTTGATGATGAATTTTTAACTTGATTATTTTATTAATATTTTGCTAAAAATTGTCTAATTGATTCCTTTAAAAGGGGAGGAATTCATCACCAGAGGATGAAGACACAGAATGGGAGAAATTCCATTCCAAATTAACGAAGAGGGAGAAAGTGTTGGAGGGCAGAAGTAAACGCTCTCACAGTGTCCATTGCCCATTCTTTCCCGATGTAAGTTCCTTTGTCTCATTTAACTTATAATGTAGATGAGCAGCCAGCAGTGGCATAGCAAACCAAGGAAAGGTAAGCTAACAGTAGAGTTGAACAGTATGAGTCCAGCAAAGAAGCACACAGTGATGAGTGCTGACAGAGGACCTGTGAGTCCACATTCACCATGAGAGAGTGCCTCCCTCTAACGAATAGCAATGAAAAACAAAAAGCAATTGAACAACAAAAAACATACATTTGTATAAAATAGATAGACATACCAAAATCATTAAAAAATGACTTCATCTACATATATACCCTGCAAGCTGCCTTTCGGCATGTAGCAGGGAGGGACATCCTGACACTTGATCAGTTTTTAATCACCTTTCAGTGCTAGTGTAGCTTTTCTCTGTTGTTTTTCTTTTGACTCCTGAACTGCAGAACTCACATGAGACATATCTTTTTGTTATGTGAATTCACTCCAGACTTTCAGGGTATAATCCTTGCTCTAAAACATCAGTCACATGTCCGGTCATTCTACTCAATAGACCTTTGATTACACAAAATTTGCAATTGAAAATATGGGTTAGGAAACCATGTCATATGCCTGCATTACCATATAGGTCAGAGAATTTTCTATGTAGGACAACACTTTTCCCAACTTTTTTGACAAATAGCTTTTTTTGCCATTAAATTTCATCATCTTACCTTTCAGAACTACCTCATGATTTTGTCAATATATATTCAAATATATTAGTGGTAGATACTCCAACGCCTATTTTATTGGTGTTTATTATATAAATTTTCTGTCTAAATCAAGAGCGTCATTGACTTGGCCCTATTATTCATATGAACCCCAATGGGAAACCAGAAAAAATAAAATAATGATTCTAGCTTTCATTGGTTCTATTCTAAAACGCCTGAAATTCCCAGTTCTTCCTGTAAGAACGCATTTTATGGGAAATTTGGGAATTCGTTCATTTACTTAGAAATTCCTTTTGAGTACTTCCCTGGGTGTTAGAGAATTGAGATATTGATAGTGGACATTCATTGTAATAATGATGTCTAATATTTTTCCTATATGTTTTTGAATTGTACACCTGGCAAGTATAAAATTCTCCCATAAGAATTGAATGCTTACAAATTTTAACATTGCTGTTAAGAATATATCTTAATGTTCCTCTCTTATCTTCATTTTTGTGTCACACAGAATTTCCAGAAGAGAATAAGCTCCATTTTGTGCGATATTTTCAGCATTTTTAGATTTTTGAAGAAGTTTGACAATGTTATCCCACTAGTAAACACCCCGTCAAGCAAGACAGGACTTAATTTAGTTTAAAAATATATCTATTAGCGTATATGTGGTCCTCCTAAGCACAAAAAGATTCTGCCGTAAGGTCATAATAACTACTTATATTTCTTACCATATAAATTATTTATAATATTTATTCTACTGTTTTCAAGTCATGAAAGCCTACTTTACGTACATTTCTTATAAAAATTATAAGAACTGATTATCCCGGTGCACTTATATGGGATAATTCATGAAATCAACATTTAACAATGGCTGTAGTTGTCAAAGGGATAGGTTGTTTATTTCCCATATATTTTACAAAATTTCCATGTGTTTTATCAAAATCTTTGAAAGTTCGGATCTATATCAATATTTTACAACTAAAATAAGAATCTACGATCATTTTCCTTTCTTTTGACACTTCTCTTGATTTTGTAGGACCATTTTTTCTAATTTAATTTTGTAAAAGAAACAACCTCTGCAGGTAACAAAAACCTATTTTACGTATATTTCTTATGGAAAAGTATACTAACTAGAGCTGTGTCATTCAAGAGTGAATCATTCTTTATGAACGATTCATTGAAATGAACAGAATGAATTGAATCATGTTATTCGTTCAATTGGTTCACGAAGAATCAACAGAATCAGTGAATCGCTTGAAAATATATGGCTGACAAGTGTTAATGCAAAACTCTCATCTCAGTTGGTTTTTCACTGAAAATTAAGTTTCTTTTGTGCGATTTCTGGAAAATATTTGCTCATATATTCTCAACCAGTTGGTATGTTTCCAATTTAGATACATATTTATAATGATAAGGATATTTTCTTCATTATTCATTACACAAAGTTCTACGTTCGGTCCTGTGAAGCATATTTTCAGTCATCATATATGTCACAAATGTGATAATTAGTTTGACGTTGGCAGTGAAATAAATCTATTTAGATTAAACCTGGTGATTGATAAGTGCACTTAATCATTGCATAAGCGGAACTAAGTCTTTACAACATCATAAATATAATTGAAAAGACTCAACTCTTTCCCAGAGATTTATTTAAGAAAATTACCGTTTTCTAAACTAATGTAGATTTTAGTTTTAGATCTAGTATACTACTGCTAGTGGCATGTGGCAATGGCATATGAATCAACATCCTCACCTAGTCTACCCTGTAAGTTTATCAAATGCTCAGAGGAAAGAATGACAAGAAGTGAAAGAGATAAAGAAGTATGAAACTAAACAAATTACTTCAATCCAAATTTATTAAGAAAGGAGCCGGAGATAGCGACTCTTGCAGAACTTAATTGAATATAATGCAAAAAAAATTCGTTACATCAGACAGTTAAAGAGCTTACCAGGGAAGGAAACATATTAGATCTTCTTCTTACCAATACGCCCGAGAGAATATTAAACACCTCAATTTCTGATGGAATATCCGACCATAGAGCCGTAGTTATAGATTTTGACATTAACTTAGTAAAGCACAGAAAATTGAAGTGCAAAGTATATCTCTACTTGAATGCTGATTTTGAGGGATTTAGTAATCAACTCATATCTGATTTTCCATTGTGTGAAACGTGCATGTTTTGTTTAAATACCGAGGACACTTGGAATCTCTTTGTCAAGACAATGAGCAACCTTATTAACAAATATGTTCCCTCAAAACTTTCAAATCAAACCAACGAACCCAGATGGTATAATAAAGAGACAAGGAAAGCTCTAAAAAAAGAAAGGTGTTTGCATTCTAAATTAAAAGCCACTGCAAGGCTACCCAACAGTGTCAACACAAATCAAGTAACGAGCGAATATAAAGAAGCAAAATCAGTGACAAAACAAACTATGTGAGATGCCCTGCGTCAATTTAAAAAGAAGGTTTTATGCGAATACTTAGATGAGGACCCAAAAGCTTTCTGGTCATACTACATGAGGTCCAAGGTAAAGAGCAAACAGTAAGTTTGTTGAAAGATAGATAGCGAATATTTTAAATGATTTCTTCCTAGCGTTTTCACTTCTAATAGTACATCAGATAATCTACCGGAAATTGATAGGCCTGAAGCAATGCCAAATATCATCTTCAGGGAAGACGGCATCATTAAGCTATTGCGACAGATTAAACCAAATAAAGCTCCTGGTCCTGAAGACATACCAGCTCGGGTATTCAAGCAGGTTGTGGAAAATGTAGCTCCTTTTCTTAAAGTAATATTTAATAAGTCAATGACTGAAGGTAAAGTCCTGACTGATTGGAAAATTGTGAACATCACTCCAATATTTAAAAGCGGTGTTAAGGAGGATCCAGTGAATTATCGGCCTATCTCTCTAACATCATTGAGCGGAAAAATAATGGAGCACATAATTGCTAGTTCTTTAATGGGCTTTCTCGAAACGTCAAATTTCATAGTTAGGAATCAACACGGTTTTTGTAAGACTCTGTCTTGTAAGTCTCAACTGGCATTATTAGTACATGATATCCTAAAATCTGCTGAAAATAATAGGCAAGTCGACGCGATATTTTTAGATTTTCGGAAGGCATTCGACAAGGTCCCTCATCATAAATTATTGTACAAATTAAAAGTTGCAGGAATCAATGCAGAGGTAATAAAGTGGATAAAGGACTTTTACTCCAATAGAGAGCAATGCATAGTGCTGGACGGTATTAGTTCTAACGTGGTAAAGGTGACCTCGGGAGTCCAACAGGGTAGTGTAATCAGACTGTTACTATCTTTAGTATACATTAACGACCTTAGCAATCTTTTTGATAGTGAAGTTAGGATATTTGCAGGCGATACAGTAATTTACAGGGAAATAGAGAGTAAAGAGGATAGACTAATCCTGTCGAATGATTTAGATAACATTATGAAATAGCACAATGATTCGAAATTAAAACGAAATGCAGACAAATATTCAGTAGTTAACTTCTTCGAAAGAAAATCTATTATTAAAGATTGTCTGTACAGTCTCCGTGGGATAAACATATTAACAGTAGAGTTAGTGAAATATTTTGGAGTAACTCTCATGAATAACTTAACATGGAGTACTCACATCCATAATATATACGGAAAAGCACTTTAAAAACTTGGCTTCATAAAGAGAATAGTCAGTTGGAGCAACGAAAAAGTTTGCGAGCGATTTTATCTTGTGTTAGTCAGACGTCATCTTGAGTATGCGTGTAGTGTATGGGTCCCTGCTGATAAGTGTTGTATTAAAGGATAAGTAAAGGTGCAGCGAAAGGCGATGCGTTTTGTGAAGAATTACTACGATAAATCAGTGAGCGTCACTCAGATGCTCCAGGATGCAAAATAGGAATCTTTGGAAATTATAAGATTTCAACAAAGGATCAATTTACTGGATAAATTCAGAGAAAGCATGTTAATAATAATAATAAAGGACTTTATTCAGGGCGAGATTGAGACTAACAAGTCTCTTCTTACATCTCAGAGATGATGTAGCAGATAAAATGCATTCACCATGCTACATAGGCCGTTTGGATAATGCAAGAAATATCAGAGAAATAGATACCAGAACAAATAGATTCAAGAACTCATTTTTTCCACGAACGATACACGAGAATAATCAATTAAGGAAATAGAGTCATGGTGCATGCACCCCCTGCCACACGCCGAAAGGCAGCTTGCTGGGTACAAACATAGACAGAAATAGTTGTAATGCGAAAATAGCCAGAAATGGAAATAATATTTTTTGTAGACAGGTATGAGTGCAGTCCAATATCTTTTACTATCGAGTTGGAAGTACTAAATTTGCAAGTATGGTATGAAGATTAGGCACACAGTTTTTTCCGTGGTGAAATTATCATTATGAAATGAAAGAAAAATTGGTTNAATTGGTTGGCCCGTAGGTCTCAATAATAAAATGATGTAAATATTTCTTAGATTTTTTATTTAAAACACTATAAAATCGTTTTCCTTTTTGGTCAAAGCTGCCTTTGTTTTCATTTCTCTCCTCTTAATTCATTAGAAAAGAATGGTTACTTCAGTGAAACTTTTTTTAAAATTACAATACTGTGAAAGAATGGGACAACCAAGAATCAAAATAACCCACATAAGGTAATTTTACTGTGCAATAATCAAGATTTAAAGCTGAAGATGGAAATTTAAAAATAACAATTTAGACAGTCTCTTGGGTTTCAGGCTTCTTCTTCTCTCACAGAGAATTGTTCCTGCCTTAGAAAATACTCTTTCACAGGGTACTGAGGAGCCAACAACACACAACCTTCTTTTCATAACTAAAAAGAGTCGAGGATAAATCTTGAACCCTACTTTTTTGAACCTCTGATCTAATATTGTTGCTTCTGCAAGGAGTGCCTTATCCTCTATGCCTGAGAACCTCTTGTTAATCTCACTGCGAATTTTTTCAGGGTTAATGCAACTTCCTCATAGAGAGCCTCCATTTCGACCAATTCAAAATATTTTAAAATACCTTGACTAAATGGTATTAGTTTTGATGCAGTAACCTGCTTTTCAGAGCTTATTTCTATTGTTATTGCATAGAGTGGCACCAAAAGTTTGTATAACTGTTCCATTACATTAAAATCTCTTAAGGTGAGGTTCACTTTACTGTCAGTGAGGGCCAGAGCTGCCAGTAGGGGTTCTTTATTTTCAATTACTGACTGGAACATAATATACGTAGAGTTCCATCTTGTTGGCATCTCTTGTTTCAGTGTAGGGTAATTTGTTTGACCCTGCAAACTTTTTAGTTTCTGATTGGCTGAGGAACTCCTTTTAAAAGGTTCAACAACGCTCTTTACTCGGTTTTGCAGGTCCTTTATCTCAGTCAGGGAATTTTGGACTAATAAATTTAATGTATAGGCAAAGCAAGGAATGTGTATCCACCCTGGGTTCCTGGCAGCTGACAACATATTTGCAGCATTGTCTGATGCAACTGCTACATTTTTGCCTTCTAGTCCCCATTTTCTAATTATTTTTAGAATCTCTTTTTTTGCAGTTGATTCTTTCAATTTTTCCCTCAGTTCATTGGCTGTCTTAGAGTACAGTAGCTCCAAATAGTTATTTTCCAAGGTCTTCCTATTTGGGAGCTGGTAATTTGGATTTAATGAGCGAATAAATGTTTTGAAGACAGGTTGCTCCACAAGGCTAAATGGTAGATATTGGGATATTAACAATTTGAGTAAGGTTTCATCAATGTGTTGGCTTGTTTTGACTCCCAAAGGATGATGGATGAACTGGTTTAATGGTGTTTGAGTGGTGGATTCTGAGGGGGTGCCTTGAAAGTTTTCTGTTGTTGAATTGGATTGAGACATTACCTGGGAAGCAATGGATGTAGTTCCTGTTGAGGTTGATGCTTCTGGCAAAATTGATTCATTGCTTTCATTAATGAGGTGACAGGCCCTTTTAGGAGCAATATTATCCCAGCTGATGGATGGATGTTTAATTTTGATGTGTCTGAATAAATTAGATGTACCCCCTGACTTGAATGAATACCTTTGCCTTCAAAACTGGCACTCGGCTTGGTCATGTGACACTTGGCAGAAGTAATGCCAAATTTCACTCCTTTTTCTTTTAGAATCCATGACCTAAATGAGTTATAAATCAATTTCAAAAAAGAATGTACAGGGCAAAATTAACGATTTCCTAAGCAGTGCGTAGAGTACTCAAAACAGGCCTCACCTATGTTCTTTATGGTGATTGATCTGACTTTTCCAAGCCTTCAGGAGATAGGATCTCTCTCAAAGATGTATTAGGATAAACTGGTTCAAAAGGTACCAAACAAGACAATGCAAATTGTTAATTGCTCTACAGAAACAAGAATACATAAATATAAAATCAAATAAAAGTAGGAAATCAATTCCTTAATTCAACTCAAGTCCAAATGACCCTAAATGAATACCTACTGAAAATAGTTATTGTTCAATCAAAGGGGTGCAAGTAGAATGTCAACAGGTTCTATACACAAGCAAGTCCTTATTGTAGCCAGCAAGGTTGATAATTCCTGTTCTCTAAAGCAGAATATAAATCACTTCTGACAACAAAGAAAGTTAATTAGACCCTTTTAATTCGCTTTCTTTTTATTACTGTCGCCTTGCCGTTGATTATAATCAAATTACAAGCGCATAATAGTTATTACGAACTGCGCTTGTTGAAATGCTAGCGGTGTGAAACAAAATTTATTTTTCTTGTTATGCAATTATACAATGATATCTGTGAAGCATGTTTGATTCCCCTCTTGAAAATTAATGAGTTTCACCTCTCAGTGCTACAAAAGTGAAAGTAGGTGTTTACGAACATTTTAATTGAAGTACATTTAGTACCATACAGGTTTCATTAACGATTTTTTATTTTTGATGCCCCATTTTTGAAGAAAGAGCTAAGCAACTTGCAATTTCTACCACATTAATAAGGTTAAGTATTAGTATTGGAAATACAGTAGTACTTTCAGAAAATCAATGTAATATTTAACAGAAAATAACGCTCCAACATTCACTTCCCGGTCTTGAGGTTTTAAATCATGTCCGCATTTGGTTCATTGCTGACTTTTTGTTCACCCTAGTTATTTGGTTCATTGTAGTCAGTTGTTTCATTGCCAACTTTTGGTTCATTATGAACGATTTGAAAGATCGAGTCATTGGCATGAGCCAAATCGCATGAATTGAATCATCAAAATGAATCGAAATTTCCACCTCTAATAATAACTGAATATCCCCGTCCATTTATATAGGATATCTCATTAGTAGTTGTAGTATTTTTAAAAGTGCTTCGACTTCTTTGGTCATTTCGTACATAGACCCCCACTGGGAATTGAACCCAGGACCACTTTCGCCGAAGTCAAGCGCATCACCCACTTGGCTATCCAGGAGCCCCAATTATATGTAAAGATAAAAGGAATGACATGGAAAATTTTGGAGATGAATGTATGGAGAAAGTAATGGAAGAATAAGTTTAAAATAGAGACCAATGGATGATAACCAGCTTTACCTGAGAAAATCTATTCCAGTAACTCCCATGATTCAAACATCTACTGTTAAAGTGTTCTTGGTTCCACACATAATCTACTACTTCTTCATTCATTCCCTGGAACTTTGTAATGAAATTCATCCTTTCAATTATAATACTCTATGAACTTTGTGAAGATGCTTTGAAAAGATTGTTTTCCCCCTAAAAATAGTGATCAAAGAAAGATCATTGCAGACGAAATTAGATCTTTGGAATATTTTAATTATAATATAATGTTTAAAATGTTTAGGTGCATTTTATTAGACTTTGTTTCTCTATCTCTTGTTTTTAAAATGAATTACATAAACTCTGTTAGGTTAAACTTAATAAATCAACAACAACAAAAATGAAAAAATAAAATAAGAAATGTTGACTATTGTAAACTAATATTCATCAAGTT
>KZ309402.1:53612-83971 GCA_000376725.2 Ladona fulva | reverse complement strand
AAGCCAACTCCTCCAAGTCTTCCATCCTTTGTTCCCCTATAATAGAAAATATGCTCTTCCTTGAGTGTAACCAGTTCTTCTGCTTTTCTTCTTACTTCACTGAGTCCGATGACATCCCACTTTATCTTCTCTGCTTCATTGAGGAATTCCAGGAGTCGATCTTCGCTCTTCAAGCTGCGGCAGTTGTAGGTTGAGAAGCGTCTATATAAAGAGATATATATATCAGGAGAAGCGTCTACATAAAGAGATATACATACAATAATATGGTTATTGGAAGAGCATTGCAGCAGAGAGTTGCAGGAGACAGTAGAGAAACGTGCTTCTCAAGGCAGTATTGGATGAGAGACTGTCTCTATCTATTTTCCATTCGAACTGAGATAAGAGTCAATGCCAAGAACCAATCAGAAGTCACAGCATGAGTCAGGAGAGACACTATGATGTAGATGATTACAATTGCCTGTTGTTGAATATAATATTCATGCTGTGCCTAATGCCTGTGCACAGTTTGCGCAGCTGTCTACAGTGCCTCCTGTTTGGTGGTGCTGTGGCTGGGGTCTGCATGATTGGCCCCCACAAATTACTAAGTATGGAAGAGTCAAGTTGCTGAGTCCCAAGGAATAATTGGTGTGAAAAATTGCGACGTGACTGGGACTCAAACTCCGGTCTCCCACTTTCCAGGCAAGTATTCTAACCATTGAACTAACATGCATGGTGGATGGACCTGGGTTCAAGTCGCAGTCATTTTGCTATTTTTAACACCTGTTATTCTTTTTATTTTTTATTGTTTTCAGTGAGTGATAAATAGCAATAATAATATCTGTACATAAAATTGTCAAGATTGTGAAAAATCATTGTTTAAGTATCACATTTTAGCAGCACATACTGCCAATTTGAGAGGCCCCCTTCAAAGTTTTTTCTTGTCCTGATTGTTAAATTTTGATGCCCATATGTACAAATCCAATATATTGTGCAATAATTTTAGACATTGGCTAGGAAAGGAGAAACATGTCATTAATTTTTGCGTAATGTTGTTGTAACTGAAGAAGTAGTTTATATCTTCTCATGTTGAATACATTTGCTGAAATGAAATTTTGTAGTAGTAGTATTGATAAAATTGCATCAACATCTTAGGTTATTTCGTATGCAGGCCCCCACTGGGAATCGAACGCAGGACCGCTTTCACCAAAGTTGAACATGTTGCCCACTTTGCTATCTGGGAGCCTGAAATGAAATATCTTGACTCAGATTTCACATCTAATACTCCCTCTTCTGGAGAATCTGATAACCATTTGCCCTTAGTTGTGACTTTTCAAATAGGTTGCTTCTGAATTTTCTCTATCCACTTTTGCTACAGTATTTATTTAAGGTGTATTTAAGGTGTGCTCACTTTGAAAGGATTGCAGGGTATTAATGTTAATGGGGATAGAAATGGTCATATTAGCTTATGACCAGTCAGTATACAAAATGATTAGATGCTGACAGGCTGTATTTGTTATTTGCTTTGCTCTTTTTCAGGACAAACAAGAGTATTGGTGGGTATATATATGTGACAGGAAGTCTCACACACTGCTCACAGCACCCTGCCATATAACTGCCCTGGTTGAACATGAAGAAGTTCAACTGAAGTTCACAGCACCTAGATGGCCAGGATTGTACACATTCACTGTGTGGCTGCGTTCTGATTCATATCTTGGTTTTGATCAGAATCATGATATCAAGGTAGGAACACACTCCATTGGAAATTGAGGTGTCATTTATATATCCAATTTACTTCTTTAATGCATAATTTGATGATTACACATAGATCACTGATGGTATAGCCACAGAGTTAAACTCCAGAAAACAATCCAAAAGTGTATGATGGCCAATTGTACATTTTGCCTCAGAAAAACATCAAGAGCTCAGAAGGGACTGAGTAGTTTGATGGTTGCCAAATAATCTCCATCTGAGCCCCTCCTTCTTGTGAAGTGAAATGCACACACTCTTGAATTTGGTTCCTTGACATTTTGCATAGTTTGATATCCCAAATAGAGAAATGGATATGAAAAAAGTCTGATAAGACCAGGACTTGAACCTAGTATATTTTGCTCTCCTGATGGTTACTTTATCCAAATAAGCTGTCTAGGCAGAAAATCTTCCATTATGGTTTTGGTAGACTTGGCAGGTCAGGGTAGACTTTTTCATGTCTGTTTTTTCTTGGGAAATTTTGTGGGAGCATGTCACAATGTGCAAAATTACCTATACCCTGTTCCTTTTGCATAATCTGTCAGTTAAAACTCAATTCAAGATAGCAAAACATCAGTTGTTTGTTACCCAGTTATATACTTGCTATACTTGATTCACCAGAAACTCAAAATATCTTCCATCACACATTAACAATATTCTAAATCTCTACTTACCTAACTTGTTCATGTAAACTAAATGGCTTGTTAATATAACTGCGAGAGGTTGTTGAAAAAATCACCACTTTTCAAGGGAAACTGGTAAATTTAATCTCAAATAACTTTGCACAATACTACATAACTACAACAGACACACGACATGTTTCAACGCATAAGCGTCATTTTTCAATTTCAAATTGAAATGAAATGAAAAATGATGCTTATGCATTGAAACATGTCGTGTGTCTGTTGTAGTTATGTAGTATTGTGCAAAGTTATTTGAGATTAAATTTACCAGTTTCCCTTGAAAAGTGGTGATTTTTTCAACAACNCTATCTCTTGTTTTTAAAATGAATTACATAAACTCTGTTAGGTTAAACTTAATAAATCAACAACAACAAAAATGAAAAAATAAAATAAGAAATGTTGACTATTGTAAACTAATATTCATCAAGTTCCTCATCAATAATTGTTTTCTTTGCTTTATGTTGTTCCTCAACAAATTTATCAATTTCATAGGTTGAATTATACAGAGAAATGTACATAAGAAATACCATTGAGCAATTTATTCTCTGCAGTTACAATAACCAAATTGTTTTTTGAAATTTTTTCAATATTACCAAGCAATAATTTACAGAGAGACAGCCTATTTCGAACCCAATTTCCAATCCCAATATATCTCAACTAGTTCAAATTCTGTCGAAACATATGAGTTGTTCCCAGGGCTGGCCATCCACTGAGTGGGGCAAAATTGGGTTCTTATGGCTCTTACACACTTCCCTTGTGATGCATGTAATGCTGGCATTACATTTAAGGAGGCCCTATGAAAAAGTGTTTTATTAAGTCCCTGTGATTTCGTGTATTTTAATTAATTAAATAAAATAATATAGGTATAAATTAAATCAATTAATATAAGTAGTTTTGTATGCATTTTAAATTAATTGAAAAGTTTATATTTATAGCCACTGTTATAAGAATTCTATGAGCGATGTGACAACACCTCATTACCTCTGTTATTTATTGTGAATTTCAGAACATTTAAGAGTGATAAATGTGACAGTAGAACTTAGAAAGTTGAAAAACGTATGTCTTTCTAAAAGCAATCTTCCAAAGATAACACGTTTATTTCATTGTCACCAAAGAGAAAGAAGTTAATTTTAAATTCAAAGTTAATGCAAGAAATTACCATGCTACTAAACGTAGTTCTTCTAAGAATGAAGCTTTATGTAAATTCCTCCAAAGGGACAAGCACTGATTGTTTCAACTGCAATTTCCTGCCAAAGCAATCCTTTTCCCTTGAGGTAATTCTCAGGATTTTATATGAACTCATCAAAGTCTCTATTTGCTAACAGTTTTAAACAAATTTGTGGTATAGACCCTGTGTGGTCAAGTGAAATCATATTCTGGAGTTATTGAGTAATAGTAGTAGTAGTATTGTTAAAAGTGCTTCGACAGCTTAGGTCATTTCGCACGTAGGCTCCCACCGGGAATCGAACCCGGGACCGCTTTCACTGAAGTTGAACGCGTTGCCCACTTGGCTATCCGGGAGCCCGGAGTTATTGAGTTATAGTTGCATATAAGTGATGGATGATTTTACCTCTACATTGCTCAAACACCGTTTTATGCATCGACTAGAGAAGAGTTGCTCTTGCTATGGCAGCCAAGGCACAGTCAGCACAGTTCCAATGCTTGGTGCACTTTCTCGAATGTGGCAACGTCCTCTCGCCGGAGCGATGTCATATGCTGCCTCATATCTCTCCAATGCATTTAGGAAAAATCACCCTCATTTTTTTTTAATCATTTAAATAGTGCATAGTAAAAATTTCAACTGCATAGGATCAAACTTGTAGAAGGAGATTGATGTTTAATTCAGATGCTTATCAAAGGTTACTAAATCACGGTCAGATCTCAGAAACACGCATTTTGCTTCACGACTATATACCATATTTCTGCTGAAAGTTTGGTTTCTCTGTGACTCCTGGTCATTGTTCCACAAAGGTGTGAAGATGACCGAGTCATGGATTTGCACAAATTTACGGTGTTTTGATTTGGTTTACCTCGATTCACATAAAGCAGGAGATTGATATTGACTTAATGTATATCATTTTAAAGGCAAATAAATGCTCTTCCTAATGTATAACATGTCCCAATATAATGGCAGATCATCAATGGGTAATGCGTCAAAGTCCAGGTCTATACTATTTTAAATGCAACAGTAGTTCATTTTTTCTAAATTATTTAGAAAGTGTAAAAAAATTCCTACTGCATAGATGATAAAATTTGTAAAGTGTGATTGATTTTTCATTCCAGTGCTCATCATATTAATCAAAATCATAACATAAATCAGAATAAGAGAGTATGCTTCAGGATTTCATACCACACATTTACTTAAAAATTGTTATTGCTGTCATACATGGTTGTTGTTGTTCAATGGTATAGACATGGTGGAGTCATGAATTTACAGTACTTTACAGTGTGTTGATTAAATTCACACAAACCTGATAAAACAGGGCATCTGTATCGACTCCTTCTGTATACCATTTCAAAGGCAAATAATTGCTCTTTTGATTTATGTAGAATTCCATTATAACAGCGGATCTTTGTAAGGGAATGTGTTGAATTCAAGGTCTATACATTTTTGGTCTAACAGTGACGGAGTTTATCGAGTCTCGTCAAAGTGCACGGAAATTTCCTTTCTACCCTTCCAGTCATGAACCAGCTCAGAGGCAGACTTTGTGGATATTTCCCTCAAAATGCTGTTCTAGCTGTCAGGTAAACTCAAATTTTTCAATGGAGGTTCACTTGCCTCAATCCTTCAGAAATAATGGGATCTCATGAGCGACGATCCCCTGTTTGTGAGAAGGAATATTAGATATATTACAGAATTGTAACAACCAATTTTAAACCACTGAAATCATGCATTCCAACATCCATGCAACCAACAGTCCTGGTATGCTAGTTTCAGGGTGTCTGTTAAAACTGACTTCTCCATGCCATTTACTAGGATGACATAGACCCTGGCTAGATGCAGTTGAACGAGGCTGTTGCAGCGGCAAGTCGTTTGGAGGAAAGGCAACGGGGACACTTGGATACCAGAGCACCTACTGTGTGAATGCAGTGTGTCACTATTGTGCCATCCAGCATTGCTAGTCTTTGGCTGGGTTGTGTTAGGTCCTCGAACTCTGCAAGATGTCTGTTGTAGGCCACTCAGTTTAGGTTGTCAGATGACCATTGATACACCATGAACAACTGCTAGCCAGAGCTGGTCAACATCAATGTGGTCAGGTCGATTAGTCACCAATGCCGAATATCTACCAAGAGTCGAGGGTGAGCTAATAAGTTAGCTCCCAGAATGGCCACTGGCATGTTTGCAATGACATTGGGTTAGTGGTAGTACCATTGAGGCCAATTTCAACTGACTTCATACGAGGTTGCTCAATAAGTTTTGTCGTTCAATAAGAGATGGCACTGTTAGGTTTGTTATATATTCGTCTAAAGATGGTGCTACTTTTCATGAACACGTGTTTATATCCATAAAATAGAAGATCACTGGAACAAGTGTATTAAAATTCAGGTAGATTATATTGAATAATAAAATGTATTTCAAACCATTAAATCATGTTTTTCTTATCAAACGAGAAAACTTATTGAACTACATAGTACATGGAGTCACTGTGTTGGGCAGAATTGGACATAAAGTAAGACAACAGACCAAGAGTCCACAAGTGGACATGTCTGTGTGCTCTGCTCCATGAGCGCCTGAACAGATGACAGCATTCTTAGTTTCCCAATCTCACACTGGGTGAGAGGAAGGAGCGTGGTGGTCTGCAGTTTTTGGCTTGGTCCTGAAAATTCTGGTGGTAATATCAGACTGCCTAAGCAGCAGGTGCAAGCCCAGAGGAGAGTGACGGGCTGTGAGCTCCTCTGCAGCAGAAGTGGTTACGGCATTGTTCTTGACCGTGTCGGGTATCCACCTTGATTTCACTACCAACTGCAAAGTGGCAGAGCACAGCGCTGCTAAATCAGCAGCTATCCTTTACATATCCAAAGGCCTCAACAGTTGAGGGGCCGGCCAGCTCAGCAAGGGTTCTTACTGTGGTCATGGAGGTCCCATGGCGCATCATCAATGATCTCATCCACTGCCTGGGGTAGCTCATCCAGGGTGTTGTTGCACAGTATTTGTAGCATTCTGGAGACCATCAGTGGCACGAGTTCAAGCCATTTGACATACAGGACCTCGTTGATGATGCTGTCACCCACTAGCATGTGTATGTGGTGCTGAAGCTGAGAAGGCATATGAAGGCTAAGCTCCAAGCCTGTAACCAGCTTCTGTAAGTGCTGCTGTGCTGTGTCACTTTATCATGATAAGATTTGCACTTTGAGGTGTGCGTACTTGCCGTTGTCTGGCAGATTGTGCAGCACATCCAGCATGTCCTGGACCATTTTGCTGTCCAGGCTGGTGACTACCATGTGGGAACGCTGCAAGTCAGTGTTCACATGCTGGCAGGCAGCAGCACCTTTAGCTGCACAAACCAAGCCAGGGGGCATACTTTCCAGAATGGCATGCTACAGCTTGTAGACTGGAACGCTGATCCCATTCACTCCAGCCGGCGGTTCGCCGCTGTTCGTGCCAATTCACCCTAGAATGCAGTCAATTGGCTGATAGAGTCAGTCCCCTGCTCAAGTCTGCTGCAATGTTTCCTCTGATCATCTTCGAACATTATGCATTTGTACAGATGAGAGCCAAAAAGGCATCGTAACTCCCTGAATAAGAGTTCAGCGACAAAAAGTGATAACAAATATGTGGCATCTCCATGGCAGAAGCAGCAATGGCATTACAACGGACACTTCTCCTAACGGACGATTTCATGATGTCCTGAACAGAAGTATTGCATTTTACGTACATTTGAACCCCTCTACACCGGACACTCTCGAGCGGACGCGGACAGCCAACTTTTTGCTCCCTGGAAATAAAGTAACCTCTGCTAACGGACACCTTAGCTGATTTTACAACCGAAATCCTTTCAATACCCGATGTCCTTGCGANGTTTTTTATGCAATTATGGTAGTAAAGATCCAAAAGTTAAACACACAGTAAAATCCGGCACCAATTCCATTCAATACTGAAAAAATTCAAACAATTTTGACTTACTATGTATTTTTATGCAAATGTCGTAACAGCACCCGAATATCTCCCATTTAAAATGTATGGGCCAATGCATTTAAATGGTGCCTTCATGATGGTGAACCTAGTATAGCTGTTGTCTGCCGATTTGCCTGTGTTCAACAGCTTTCTGCTAATCCTGACCAAACAGACATTAATATCTTAGCAGATGTGCTAAACACAAACTTTTCAGATGACCCTTGTAGATAATTTATGCCAGCTAGCTCATATACGTAAACAAATAACAAAATATAACCACAGAAAATGCTCTCGCAGTTATATTAACAAGCCATTTAGTTTACATGAACAAGTTAGGTAAGTAGAGATTTAGAATATTGTTAATGTGTGATGGAAGATATTTTGAGTTTCTGAGAAAAAAAAAGAAAATTCTTTGAGAAGATTGATGTTCCAGTTATAAACCTCAAGCAGGAGTTGTTCAAAGGGACCAAAGCCATGTAGTGAATAGCCATGATCTACTCAATCCAAGCGTAAAATTCAACTTATTATAGGATGGCTCAATAAACTATGTTTGTTCCAAGAATTAAACGTTGATAGGCTTTTATGTACCTATAGCACCTATATTTAAAAAAAGAGAAATAAGTGAACAAATTTGAGAAGGAATGAGTTGGTTGTTTTTCAGTTGGACGTGAAGGAGGCGCCAGAAGTGCCAACGGAACATCCACAGTGGGACATGTCTGAGGAAGAGGAAGAAATGGAAGGAGAGGGCAGTGACCCATCCGAATTCACCACTGACGAAGATGTAGGAGAGGAAAATGAATGAACTTCTAAAAAGCATTTGATGGATATTTAATGTTTCAGTGCAAGAGATTGTTCTCTAATGTGG
Organism: Ladona fulva; assembly: GCA_000376725.2. NCBI lineage: Eukaryota > Metazoa > Arthropoda > Insecta > Odonata > Libellulidae > Ladona > Ladona fulva. The sequence continues at coordinate 75,582 of KZ309402.1, read as the reverse complement.
GACTAAGACTTCCTTTGTATAGAAGATCTTCATTGAAAGAGATTCAGAATGTTATCAATAAAATTTAAATTCATTTTAAAAGAAAGTGTCATTGCCAGTAATGATCCAAATGAGTCATCTGTATGTCATTCCATTCTAGTATTTCAACTCCCAGTCATTTGATATATTTTTGTATGCAAAGAAAATTTGTGTTATGTTTTTTCAAAGGCCAGTCTTTACATAGAGGTAGAAAAATAATGCTGAAGTAATGAAATGATAAGTATTTCCACCCAGCAAGTTGAATCGCCTGTTCTCCTGATGTGTGGATTTCCATTGGCTATGAATGAAAAGATTTTCGGTATCCATGTCATATGCGGTCTACTGTAGAATATTATAATTTCATGTAAGAATATTAAAATTTTATGTGATGATTAATTTTTACTAACATAATAAAAGTTTGGCTAATAAAAGTTAACCTATCTCCATCCTTGGTTCTATAGACTTTGCTTCTTTTCCCTTAGGCAAGACCAAAAATGTTTGAAACTATATCCTCATATTTTCTTTCCTTATAGAAATGCAAATTCTATTTCTTTAATTTGAAGTCATTGGCTAATATGCCAATCAGCATGGGCATAATCAGTTATATTTTGTTTGTTTCCTTATACAGCTCAATTTTCTCTGGAAATCTGCTTCTTCACATCTCATTTCTTAACTCTTTTACGTCTCATTCCCTCATTTTCACCCTAACTGCACCATCTATTTTGTCAACCTCATGGTATTCCCAATTCAGCTTCTCTTTTATTCCAACTTCACCAACTGTCTTTCTTCTCTTGGGAATCATATGGATTGAGGGCCTGAAGCTCTCAAAAATTTATATGTTACAGATTTTTGAGTTAAAATAGTTTAACTCGGAAAGAGGCAAATCTCATTAACTGCTGGCAGTTTTCCAACAATTGCAACCTCTTAATGTATGCATAATATTCAATGTGTCCACCTTCTTCTGCAGTTCCTTACTGTATAAAATTTGTCACTGAGTTGACTATAGGTTCCTTGTTACTCTGACCTTTCTAGCATTCGTTCCCACAGTTCCTGCTCTATATTTGAAATGCATCAAGTCTTTTGCCATATATTCTTCTCGGATGATAAAACCATAGTTTCCTTATATATGAGAACATTTTCTCACCAAATTATTTAACTTTATTCTCTATATTTTTATGGCCAAATTACTAACATTTTTTCTTTCCCTTTTAAAATAATTTTCTCGCCCTTCCAGTTATAGTTCTCTCTTCTGAAAATAATTAGTAAATTGATAAAATTTATTATTGCCTCTTGAATTTTATTTTTAGTGGTTAGTGTGCTTTTACATAAATTATAAATGAGATACACTATTTATGAGATCGAATTACACATTTAGGGATGGAAGGAAAATCTCTTTTGGTAGAGATAGATGAGCAAATGATGGTAGAATTTCTGATCGTTTACAAGGTGGTCTCAATGGAAGCAAGTCATCTCCAGCTGCTGTGGAAAAATGAGGCTTAATCCTTATTTTATGAAATTTGTCACTGAGTTGACTTAAGTTTTTCCTTTCTATTATGACACCTTCAAAATTTGTTTGCCACTGTATCAAATGTATTCTTCCTAATTTTTTCAGCCCTCTATGATCTCCATTCCTAGATATTGTTTACCTTCCCTATTTCTATGTATTTAATTAATGTTTTCATTTCTTTAAATTTTTAAGATGTAGACATGCTTAAATCGGCATTTTAATAATATTACTCTTGTTTTTCATAGGAATTCGTACCTCATGTATCTTGATTGTGTTCCAAGGTGATGTATGACTTGAAAGATTTTGACTGTAGACCGCAATGACATGATTCCTTGCTCATGACTTCCTGTTTCTAAACCTGTTGAATGAGAAATTTATGTAAGAAATAATATCAATGGATAGATAGCAGCAATCCCTTATCAATTGAGTCAAGGGATTAAGTGACTTGACTAATTTGTTTTATAATAATTCTTGCTGAAATTGCCTATTGCTCTAAAACTGGAATTTGCCTCTAAACTTTTTGAAGACTTGTTAAGATCTTGAAGGAACTACTATTTAAACAAATCTGAATTATGTATTGAGAAGTGCAATTCTATGTAACTGTTTTAAAAATTTTGTAATCACAAGTTAATTGGTTGAAAAGGGTTTTATAATGAAGACAATTTTCTTAATATTAGTTTTTCTATGTTTTCCCTTCAAATCTTTCATCGGCTGTTTAAGAAGTGGTATTTCGTCAATATTTTAAAAAGTAATTTCATAATGTTTGATTTTTCATACATATGAAATAACTAAATTATGTGTTCAGAACAAGTTATTTGAAGACACGCTTACTATGAAATGTTCAATTTAGAGGATAAAGGATTCAGATATATCATGTAATGAATAACTAAATACACATTTGAACCAGAGCTTTGATGTCAAAGAAATAATTTTAGATGTTTTTAGGATAAAATTTAGCATTAACTTGTAATGCTTTAAAATCGTCATCATCTTTAATTTAAAGGGTTCCATGAATTCCCTAGAATGCTCCATCTTAGTACTCAAAGTTACTCATCTTTCTTCTTCATTACATGGTCCTCTTCCTCCCTAAACTTTCTCGTCTATCCTTTACTTTTTTGAATACGCTTATTTTCAACTTTCAGAATCCACTTCAGTGATTAGTGGTTTTCTTTTGCAATCACTATAAGTATTTTATTTAGAGAGTAAGTTTCTTGACAACCTTTTCTAACTTATTCTAAGAATTCTACGATAATTCATCTTATTACATGATAACAAATTCAATTCATTTATAAATATAAATGTAATTTGCACTTGAAAGCCACATAGACATAGAAGAGATATGGAATTTGATTGTTGTTATCATGCAATGTCTTTCAGTGTTATGGGTAACCAAGTGAGCTGTGCATTCACCTTTGGTGGAGGCTGTTCAATTGGGGCCTATATGTGCACAATGACCTAAGTTGTCGAACACTTTAACTACTAATGGTCCTGATTAGCCTTCACAGAGGCTCACAAAGTCCTCTGCGCATACATCCAACAAATGCTCTTCTCTCACAGTTTATTACTGCCATGCAAGAATCTTCCCCCTCTTCAGGTTCTCCTTAACCATAACATCTCTAGCAGAGTATTCTGTCATCCAAAAAAAGATAGACAATTTTGGGTGATGAGGAGATTCTCTGAAAAGAGATGGTAAAGAACAAAAGAGTGATGAACAGCAGGATGAAACAAATTTGGGGCCCAAGTATATACAGTAGAGGAGCACTTATCCGGAATTCTAAATAACGGAAGCATCCAAACAACAGAGCCATTTTTCAAACTTGCGGTAGCGGAACAATTGAATACCAAAATCAATGTAACATGATCAAGCTCAACTTTGTGGAAGGGAAGCATACTAAATGAAATATAAACACTTTGTATCTTCCACGGATGTATTTTTTCTTAAGGGAGGCTACTAATTTCTTCTAATAACAGACGTAATAACAAGGACACTTGTCTGAAGATGTCTGTTATTAGACGAAACTAGTTTCCTCTTGAGAAAAAATATACCCATGTAAGATACAGTGTTTATATTTCGAATCTAATACCAAATTTTAGTCGTAGCAGTAAACACCCCCACCACTGCATCATTACCGTGTGATTCACTTTGTCTGGGTTGTAGATCAGCATGAGGAGACATTTTACTGGGCAAAACAAAGCAGGAGATAGAGCAAATGTATAGGTTTAAGGCCAAATTTGAGGGAGAGTTGTACAGCAGAATTAAGCAAATGACCCTAAAAGATATTTTCCAAAAAGCTGCAGCATCTTCTTTGGGTCCTATAGATATTGCACGGACGGCGCCAAAAAAAAGTTATCACCAGATGCCAAGGACTAATCGGTAAATAAAATTCGTTTGAATATCACGATTTACTGGACCATTACAGTGGTGAGCTTCAAACAATAACAAAGGACAAACACACACAACCATTCCCTAACAGGAAAAATCAGACTAGCCGGGACCGTGGGGTTGCAGCGCTAACATGTTAGCATATTTTCTGCTAGATATAGGAGCCATATTCTTTGTAGTATCAGTATAGTCAGTATTAACCATTAGTTTGTTTTATGCTCCTTTTATTCCCTTCTTGGGTATTTACTATCATTTTGGAATGTGATTTCACATTTCCCTCTTTACAACTAACCTCCATCTCCTATTCACTCCAGTCATACAATATATTACTGGATTTCTTGCAGTTACGAAGTTTCTGAAAAATCAAACCTTGATAAATCATAAAACCTTGCATTTCTTATTATTACTGAAACTTCTTCATTCTTTACATTATCAGACCATCTTATACTTAATCCCATGAACGTATTTAAAAAATTTATATTCTTTTTCTTTCAATTATCATATTTAGTTAAGGAATGACTCTACCATTATCTTTTACAGCTCCAACTTACTTCTCATCACTTTGGCCCTCTTTCTTTTCCTCATCCTGATAATCTTAACTGTTGTGTTTGATTCATTTTTCCATTTCTAAATTCTCTCTGCTCCTGGAATTATTAATCTTTCCTAAATTTTATTTAACTTTTTCATTAAGAGGAAAAGAAGTTAACATTGGTAATCTCCCCATGGTCTTTTAGTTTTTACTGCATTCTCTCTTGCCAAAAGATCAAAATTATACTTAAAATCTAGAAAGGATCTTTGATTTGAAATGCCACCAAAATCAATTGAGAAGAAATTGTTATTTTGGATGATCAAGAAGTCTCATTTTCTGACCATGAAATCCACTTGGTCCTTATGCCTTGTCATTGATTGCATCTATTTGTACTCTGTAGTTGTCTTTGGAAGAGAGTAAGGTCTGCATGCACCATATAACCTATTTTTCAGTCACTGTTGTAAGTTGTCAATGGAAAGGAAATGATACTACCTCAGGTAGCAAATATAATTCATTATGGAATCATGTTTGTTAGCTGAAATTTTCATCATCCTAAACGTGATTTCCTGTAGGTTTCTATTGAAAATCATTTAACTCGCTCTTGCCCACTTATTACGTAGCTTACTATCCAATGATAATTTTTAAAATAATAGTAAAAAGCACCTCACCAGAGGCTGAGATTAACAGCTACCTTATCGAAATAAGGAAAGTAGCCAGAGAAACAGAGGATATTTACACTAATATCGAACTAGAAATATGCTTTCGGCGTTTTTACCATTCTTCTTCCATATTTTCAAAGTTAATTGAAGTCTCCTCTTCTTCAGTAGCATCCTTATTTAATCCAAAGCAGCTTATGTTACACTTCTTGCTATCTCAAACATAAACAACCAAATGGGGTTGTTGGTGTCCCCTATGTGATACCTCAACCAACGAGGATAGTTCCTTCGGATATCACATTTGTAAGCCAAATAGTGATTGGGAAAATAAAATTCCACAGGAGTACATTTATTTTCACGACTGGTTTCAGAGTTAGTTCATCATCAGATGAGTAAAACAAGGAATATATATGCAACTAGAGCCAATAGGAGAGGAGTGTGGGGCTAGGTCATCAAATGGAAGAAGAGGTGGGTGTATTAGGGGGAGGTAGGGGTGGAATGAGACCAACGGTCGACAGCAGCGGGGGGTGGTAAGGGGAGAGTTGTATGTTCGTGAGAGTGTAATTATGTTGGTTTGTGCTGTATTATCTCAAGTTGTTCCAGGTAGTTCAATTTACCCCCCTTTGACTGACAATGTAGGTAGGTGGCCAAAAAATTTGAATAATGTTTTTCTTCAAGTAAGTTCTTGGCAAAGTTTGAAATGTGGGAATTGTTTTGGAAAGATTGTCTGTGTTCTTTAGTTCCGGTGTATAAATTCCTTTTTGTTTGACCAATGTAAATAGCGCCGTAATCATTACAACTTAATTTGTATATCCCTGATTTTTGTTCTTTGTCAATTTTGTCTTTATTATTTGAAAGGGTTTTTCCTGTGTTGTGGGTGGTGTAGAATGCAGGTTTGATGTCATTGTGTGTGAGTATGTTAGAGAGATGGTAGCTAATAGGACCAAGAAAGGGTAATCTTCCCCAACGTGGTTTTTCAATGGGATTGGAAGTGTTAGTGTATATTCTAAGGATATTTAATTTTCTTTGTTTGCGTGAGAGGATAGTGTCAATGAGTTTTACTGTGTACTCATTAGTGACAGCAATATGTTTAATGGTATTCAATTCGCAGGCAAAGTTTTCTGGAGTGAGAGGAACGTTTAAGAGGCAATGGATTAAACTGTGATATGCTGCGTGTTTATGTGAGATCGGGTGGTTTGAAGAATCATGTATTCTGTGGTCTGTGTATGTAGGTTTGTGATAAATAGAAAAATCAATGTAACCATTGGTCTTTGAGAGAGTAAGGTCCAAGAAATTAAGTCGGTTATTGCTTTCAATTTCAATAGTGAATTTCATCTTGTGCTGTAGTTTGTTTAAATATGAAAGAAACATTTCTAACTGTCTGAGGGAACCATTCCAAATGCACAGAACATCGTCGACATATCTTAACCAAATACCCACAGAATTTAACATACTACATTCTTTAGAAAACAGATTATTTTCAAGATGTTCCAAAAATATTTAGGCTAGGATCGGCGATAGAGGGGACCTCATCGCTAGGCCATCCGGTTGTTTATAACAGACGTGTTCAAATATAAAATAATTTTGGGATATGCAAATGTCAATCAGTAATAACATATCATGAACAATAGTCATATCCACATTTTTCCTGTACAATAAATTTTCAACTAACAGCAACACTTCATTTGTAGGAATACTTGTGAATAGATTGTTGACACTTTAAAAGTTTATTCACTAGGGAAGCTAATTTATGGGTGGGAGAAGAGAGACAAGAGATCACTGGGTGGATGGGGATATCTGGTTTATGTAGTTTTAAGAGAGCATATAAACGTGGTGGGAGGGGATTAGTGTTGATGATTTTAAAATGGTCACTTGGGTTTAACACAGTGGAGCACTTTTTCACTAACTCCTTCACTCTTTTGTTTAACGTGATCGTGGGATTGAAAATTATCACAATGTTGTTATCTTTGAAAAACATTTGCACTTTCTGGATGTATTCTCTTTTGTCAATTATCACAACACACTTCCCTTTATCGGCTTTGGAAATGATAAGATTTTCCCGTTCCAAGGTATCCTTAATGTTCGTTAGGGTTTTCTGTAAGGAGGAAGAAGATGGTCTTTCTTGATATTTTAAGTACGAAGTGATGTCCTGGGTGAAATTCTGTTTTATGCTGGGATCCGTGTTGTGGCGGTTGGCGATACTCTCACAATCGGCTATAAGGTTTTTGAAGTCAACGCTGCTATTGTGCATGGGGTTGAAGTTTAGTCCCTTAGATAGGATGTTGATTTCATTGGCCGGAAACTTGACTTGGGACAAATTCTTAACCCGAGGATAAAAAATGTGATCTACAGGAGGGACTTCCGGAGAATTCTTTTGGTGGGATGAATTTTTCGCTTTCTGCTGGGATAACTTTTAAAGTTTAAGGTGGAGGGTATTTAACTTTTCAAAACACAGCTTACTGGCTAAAGATCTGACTTTGTCGTCGATACAGATCCATTCAATAGAATTCAGGGATTCCAGTCAGTTTTTATGTAAGAGGTATAAGTGGAGGCGAAGGTTGGTCCTTTTTACGTACCACAATTTTAACTCCCGTCATAACCAGGCTTAGCGGTCTCCACAGCAAAACAGGCTGCTGTCGATGTAGAAGACGATGAAATACCAATGTAGTCTGGGATGAGGTTTCTCCGTAGACACTCGGTGTTGAAAAATATATTCAACGAAGCTATCTGCTGTTTGATAAATATCTTGCGATGCAGTTTGGCTTTCAATGCGACACTCGCACTAAGAATATAATCTATAGAAGAAGCCTTAACTAAGTGGAACTCCATCACTGGGAAAATAAAATTCACTAAGTAAAATTCCACAGGAGTACATTTATTACTCAGGAGTAATTATGTTGTTTGGGTTGGTGAACATCATTCAAATTTTTCGGCCACCCTCCTCCATTGTCAGTCAAAGGGGGGTAAATTGAACTACCTGGAACAACTTGAGATAATACAGCACAAACAACATAATTACACTCTCACGAACATACATCTCTCCCCTTACCACTCCCCACTGCTGTTGACCGTTGGTCTCCTTCCATCCCTACCTCCCCCTAATACACCCACCTCTTCTTCCATTTGATGACCTAGCCCCACCCTCCACTCCTATTGCCTCTAGTTGCATATATATTCCTTGTTTTACTCACCTGATGATGAACTAACTCTGTTTGAAACCGGTCGTGAAAATAAATGTACTCCTGTGGAATTTTACTTAGTGGATTTTATTTTCCCAGTGATGGAGTTCCACTTAGTTAAGGCTTCTTCTATAGATTATATCCAAATTGTGATGTTATCAGGCATCTAATTCTCACTGTCTTGTACATGAACAACCCATTTGAGTTGGTGGGTGTCCCTTACATCATGCAGTCAGTTCATTTCTTTGCCACAAATTCAAACCGAAGAGATAAGATACTGGAATGGCTCAATCATTCATGTTAGTGTGCACATCCACCAAAACATTCATTAGCTAAATCCAAAAAACAGCAAAATATATCATTGTTATCAAAAGAATTTGTTTGCAGGGTCACTCTTTATTACTGTGTATACTTTTTCAGCTTACCCCAGCTAAAAGACAATTTTGTTTTTAACTATTTACACTCCTTCAGATTCTAAACTTTTTTCTGTGCATTATTACCGCTGATGAGGGTAATAATAATAATATTTATTTAGCCAAAGACCAGGTAATAGGTATAGACATCGTCAAAAGAAAATCATACAAACATATGGAAATTAACAATTAGCAGATACAGTAATTATAGATATGTAAAAGAAAAAAGAGCAGTGAAAGAGCAATAAAACATTATAAAACAAACATAGTTCAAAGATCACACAAAGGACATGTTAAAAGAACAAAATATACAGCATTAGTTAGAAAGAAACATAGAGTTGGTTGCATGGCTTAAGAAATTAAACAATTATGTTGATATTCATACTTAGAAATTCGTCAATGGAGTAGAATGGATTTAGTAAAATCCAGTCATGAATGACTTTATGAAAGTTTTTTAAGGGTGTATCTCTTACTCTTGAGGGTAGCTTATTAAAAAATTTAATTGCAGAGTAATTTAGGCTATTTTCGGTCTTCTTGAGTCGATGTTGAGGGATGTCAATCAGTTCAGAGTGACGAGTATTGTGTGAGTGGATACTGGAACGCAGGTTAAACTTATGAAGATTTTTTTTAGCATAAAGGAGTGATTCAAATATATAACATGAATATACAGTCATAATCCTTTGTTGAATGAACAAAGGCTTACAATGGTCTCTTAAGGAGGAGCCAGTTATTAATCTTATTGCCTTTTTTTGTAGTAGTAATATACTGTGAACATGAGAAGCTTGTCCCCATAATCTTATTCCATACATTACATGAGGGTGAAAAAAGGCAAAATATACAGTTCGCAGGTATGCATCAGAGACAGATAATTTAAGTCTGCGTAACATGAAAATTACTCTTGATAGTTTGCAACAGAGATTGTTGATGTGTTCCTTCCAAGTCAATTTGGGATCAAGAAAGAATCCCAGGAGTTTCACGCAGTCGTTGTTAACATGTAAATTGTCCAAAGAGAAAGTAATTGTTTGATTTTTATTGATATTTAAAATGAGACCATTAGCACTGAACCAGTCTTTGGCTATACCTAACAAAGTCTCTGATTCAGAATGAGATTTGTGAAGGACCTTATAATGATGAACTAGTGTAGTATCATCTGCATACTGGATAGTTGTATTAGGTGTACAGAATTCCAAGTTGTTGACTGCAACAAGAAATAATAAAGGTCCAAGCACTGAGCCTTGAGGAACGCCAGATACAACTTCTCTCTTCAGAGATTTATGATAATGGTTCTCAATATCAAGATAATCCTACTCAACGGTATCATAGCTGCATAGTACATGTCCATCATATTTCATTGTTAATACATGGATGCTGGAGGCCTAGGGAATGCAAGAAGATTTTTTCTTGGAATAAATGTTGTTTTTTTAGAAATTCATCTTTTAGGAATAACAAGTGTGAAAAATAGCGACACGACTGGGACTCGAACCCAGGTCTCCCACTTTCCGGGCAGGTATTCTAACCACTGAACTACCGTGCCGCGTCTCTCTCACACTGTTAAGGGAATGCTTTGTGAGCAAGACTGGCAGTCTCCACATAGTGGCACAACCTGCCCTCCGAGATCCTCACCGAGGCAGCCGGCTCACAAAGCGGTGTTATGAGGTTATTTCCCCCCAGGAAATCACAAGGATAAAGGAAAGGAAGGTAACTTAGTAGGTTGTAAAACCTACGAAAATCCCAAAGAAGAACCTACTAAGTTACCTTCCTTTCCTTTATCAATTCATCTTTTATCGGTTAGTTGCAGTAATAAGCAAGAAAACAATTATATTTTCAGGATTTTAAGACTTTAATTTCATAATTGATGCATTGGTACATTCCCTGAGTGCTGGATGAATTCATTAACTTCAATTGATTACATTAATAGTAGACCATTCCATCATATTGACTGACTGTTACTACCTGAAGTAAATCATTGCTTATTTTATTGAGGTTCACTCTTACAACTTACTGGTTTCAAGTTGCATACTCAGCTCTTAAAGGCAGCAATAAATCATTAAATTGCGTGATTTAAAACAAAAAATATCCATATGGAGAGTTGTTTCTAATGCCATTATTGTAGTATTTACAAAATAATCTTAAAATAGAGTAAGTTTATATGTTCAGAGTGAGGGGAGCACATCCATCTCTCCATTGGGAATGAAAATGATACATGCAGAAGGATACACTAGGTAAATTTTCCACACTATTTATTGGCGACCGGTTTCGTAAGTTGACTTACATCTTCAGGCCTTTACCAAGTGTATCCTTCTGCAATGGCTTTCCACGAAGTCACGCCTGCTAATATCGATTTTAAAATGATACATTTTTGCAAACAGCGCAGTAACTGAGCAAAAAATTAATTAACAGGAAAGAACACTAAGCTCTGTTGTTGATTATGGTAAATGAAACTTTGGAGTGCCTTTCTCAATCGCACCATCTCCTCTCTCTTTAACTTTGAAATGAAAAGATGGAATAGCCATTGAATGTTGAATAGTATGAATCTTGAAAACCTGAAACAGACCTCGTTTCGAGGAATCAAGTAACCGAACCGGCTATAAGAATGGAAGAAGAGAGGCATATGTCATCGGTGTAGTTTGAAATAGTTCTTATCCTTAAATGAAGAGAAAAATTATGCTGATTATCATGAGATTCATCTACACTTCTCGGAAAATGACCTCATAATCTCTCTGCAGTTCATAAGAAGATTCATCAATAGTTTTCGAGGAGAAAAAACTTTGTATGGGATAATCGCATTCTCTAAAACAGCTTCCTACTTTTTAAACAATTAAATACCTCACTGGTTTTCCTAAAAAAATTACCCTCTCTAAAATGAAAATAAGTATCAGAATAATGAATTTCAGTTTCTTGGTTGTTAATTAAAAACCATATTCATGGGTTTCTCCTTCGAGCACCTTCAAAAAGAAAACTAAATGTTGATCGTTTTAAACGCTTTAAATTAACCCGTGATATTTGACGCAACAAACAAGTAAAAGTATACGGTAAAGACGATATCGTTGCCAATGAATTGAAGAATACGTAAATGACTTACGGAATTCAACTGGATTAACGGTCAAGGTAAGAACTACTTAGATTCTGAGGAGTTAAAAACCTAGTAATTTCTGATTACGTGAGCTAAAATATTTGTCTTTTAAGATTTGTCGCAGAATAGGTCCCATAAAAATAAACAATGAGTGATGTAGAACTTCTAGAAAAAGTATTCAGTTAAGTTACCACTATTTACATCGGGTTTTGAAAAAATATGCCAATTATCATTTTCCTTGAAAGTTGCAAACTTAATTCACTAGCAGACTTCCTTAAGAATTTCATTTTTACAAACAATAACTTTAAAATGTTTGGCGGCAAGCTTTCATACTATGACATCACTCCCCTGTAATTGCCCATGCTTCGATGGATGCTCAGAATTGCCAACATCGGATGTATTATTTTCGTACTTTTACAATAATGGTGAAGGAAGAGTTCGTATGTTTTTAATTATTAAAGATCAAATTCTATATAGGAGCTATTGGACAGCCGATATTAAAAAAATAACTTCCATTAAATAACCATAAACCCATAAACAGACTATACGCGACATCTAGCGCCCGATGGTCCAACTAGGTTGGTCTTTAAACCGTTTAAATTTCCAGTAATTCTTGTGAGAAGTCTGGTCTGGCTGCCATATTGATTTTTGGGTGTAGTGCGGTGGCAGAATTCACGAATGAAATCCGGAAACATCGGGGAATTACGGCTGTAAAAAGGCATAATTTCCCATTTTAGTTCAAGCTGAAGGATTTTAACGTTTAGGTTTCCTTTCATATGTCAGTGAAAGCTTCGTAGTCGACTCTCAGTTCCCGTAACGGTTGCTTCATTCGATCTGAAGCGATGGCCTGTGCAACTCTGAAACGAACCTTGGATTTTGATCCAGTGCACATTGGGAGGCCAAGCAAAAGAAGGAGATGTGTTCCTATGTGTGTGTCTCCCAAAACTCCCCCAACTAAGCAGCATGAAATCAATCCGTCGCCTTTCGGCCAAGTATCTCCAAAATTGACGCCAGGTAAGTAATTGAAGTAGATACTGCAATTTATGGTGAGCAGCATGCATTTGGTTTATTACCGTAATTGTTTTAAAAAAGAATTGTTGCTTGAATATGCTTAGATAGATTTTAACTTTTTTGCTATTAATTTGGCGTAATTTGCCCATTATCATTTTTATTACAGAAAAAATGGCCGCTAATATACGTGAAGAAATAAAACGTCTTCATCGGCGCAAGCAGTTGCATTTTTATCCACAAACCGAAGGCAGTAGCAATGAATCCTCATCTCCAACGCATAGTATTGAAGCTCCTAACCCAATGGAAGGGCTGTCTTGGTCCCCGTCATCCAGCATATCGAGCCTGTCTACCAATCCTTCAAGCTCCAAGGAAAAACCACTTTTCACCTTTAAACAGGTTAGTTTAATGAGGCTTACTCCGTATTTGCCCTTAATCTACACGTTTTACTTATTAGTTGCTCTAGTTTGCGTAACTTAACATTAGGAAACAAGACTGTTAGTCGAATCATTCATTGGGTATTTGCTGGCCGTCATTGGATCGTTCCCCTTGTGTAAAAAGGAATTACCCGATTCAATGTTCTTTAATAATGCTGATTAATATTTCTCTTCTTGATCTCGCAATTTTTATTGTTTTAAGGCATGTATGGGTGGTTATTTAACTTTTTCCCGGTATGACCAACTAACGAAGAATGAGTTAGCTGAAAATTTGTATTTTTAGGTGGGATTGATATGTGAAAGAATGCTCCGGGAACGAGAGAGCCATATCCGTGAGGAGTATGACCGCGTATTGACAATCAAGTTGGCAGAACAGTACGACGCATTCGTCAAATTTACATATGATCAACTGCAGAAGCGCTTTGAAACATCATCTGCTCCAAGCTGTGAGTTATAGTGGTTTCATGACTTGTTCGTTCATTTTTCTTTGAAATTTCATTGACAAGTCTTCTTTTCCTTTCAGACCTCTCATAATTCTACGAATCAACTTAAGAAGCAATGAGTTTTGTTCCGAAGTCTCGGTAGGTTACGAAGCCTTACCTTGACGAGAAATTGGAAATTTTCCAGCATCGTTCGAATGCAATTTGTTTTGAATGACATGTTCTGACAGTTGTTAACCTTACGGAGCTGCTAAACCCTTACCCGTGAATGTGAAATGTCAAAGTGCATGTCAAAGACTTATTACAGCTCCAAAAAATTGGGATTCGATCTATTTAATAGATATCCCTTTTCTCTTTGCAAATTGTACATTTGTGCTGAAATTGGTCTAAATTAGATGCTTTATTGCTTATTTTTACCGTTGTATCCGAGGAATATGTATTCTATTGATGGCTGGAGAAGTTTCCATACCACAACTAAGCCATGTTAAATTAACTGTTAATTCTTGATGAGAGGGTGTGACGGAGAGTTGATTTCGTGATATGTGAATGAACCTTGTGACTGATTATTTCTTTCTTATTTTTGTACGAATGTTCTGATGACAAATTGAGTTTTCTGCCAACGGTGAGTAATTTAAGCAAGTGTAGTATTTTAGGTAGAATCACTCATCTGTTAAGTTTCTTTCGTATCTACTAATTTAAGGTTGTACGTAATCTCTATTTAAAGGACAAAATAAACTGTAATTCCTGTCAAAGCTGGTATTTAATTGAGATTTTTAATCTTGCAACATCGCTGATTGGAAGAAATCTGTTTCATCGCGTTGGATTGTGAAATATAATCGAATTTGATGTTTTGAATCTGATTTTCGATGACGAACTTAACGGAGGGAGGCCAAGAGCTTACTTGTCTACTTGCAGTGCCTTCTTTCCTGTTTACTGTAGAATTAATTTACCAGTTGCTTAAAACATGTCTTTTTGTAGTTAATCCACCGATAGCCATTGTTTGACTATAATTTCTGTTGGCAGACTGTCTGTGATAAAATAGATTCCTTGCATGTCATTCTAAATTAAGTTTATATTTATGAGCATTTGTATCTAGTTATGCTTTGACATCGAGTTAGTTATACTGGGTAGTAGGATACAAGAACAGTTTTTCTTATGATTTTTGCCTTTTGATTTAGAACATAGAAATAAATACAAGTGAAATGTTTATGTTCTTAAGTAATTGTTTGCATTCCTATTTTGTAAATGCATTGGGTTTGAGTGTTGGAATTGGTTGTAAGGCAGTTGAGTGTAGTATCGTTTTAAAGTAGCTCTGTCCTAATTACTCGATGCAGCCCTTTAATTATCTAAAACACAGCTAGCAGGACATACTTGACTTTGGAAGGGGAGAAATTGTGTATTTTCTATCTGCATTACTTTTCAGTTATACTTTACAGATTTCATTGTTACAACATAAGTATACATCGTTTTGTTGACCTGTTATAGCTCTGCTAGTAATTCTACATTTTATGAGCTTTAACTTAAAGTTAAACTGATTCAATGATATTTGGTGGAATATCATTATGCAAAATGTTTTTTGCCGAAAAAATAACAATAAAGAAAAAAAAATTGTAAAAGTATTCTGACATTCATGTGAAATTTTTAATTTTAGATGAAAACTTTTCAGTTTTTGTTTCAATGGTATTAGTGTTTCATAGAACGTGTCAGAAAGGGCATACCTGTAGAATAAGAAGTTTTTGAGGCGAAGAACTGTTGGTGCTAATGTTATCTACTATTCATTTTAAGAGAACGTTTAAGCGCCAAAGGGAATCTGGTGTCTATTAAAACTGATGATACTTCATAATTAAAACATGTTAAGCCTGTCATTGAAATGCTGAGGTTTGTCACAAGTGTATTTGTTAAATATGGCATCTTTTCTTATGAAGTTCCTCCATCCCTGACACAGTTGTGAAGTGCAGTCTCATAAAAAGCAAATAGAAGTGCTTCTTGCTTTGCATGCACATGGTTTTTTGGTTGAGCTATTTTCCATTTTGTTTTTATTAGCTATCAATCTGAAAGATGAGTAGTTCAGTTGGCATTTTAATATAGAGAGGTGCTTACATGGCAGTCCAGCATCAGATCCTAGTTTTGCTTTCTGTCTGTAAGAAATCATTTGCCTTGCTTCTATACTGAGCATGGATTTAATTATGTATCAAACTGGTACTTAATAGAACCAAATGTCAGTGTACACAGGAACTTGAACAGTCAATTCCTTGATATCATTAATGCTTAAAAATTGTCTAGATGGATTGGCAAGTTGTTCTCTCTAATGTTGTCATCTTAGGTCAAAGTTAAAGAATATTATGGGTGTGTAGGTCATGCTACTAAACTACTGCTCATTTAGAATACAAATTACGATACTCATTTATAAAATGGTAAAATTGACTGCACAGTCTCACTGGTATTCTCAAGTTCTTACATCAGAAACGAATAATGAAAACTAGAGATGGTTTTAAAATAGGACTTGCCTTTGTTAATTATTGCATAGTAATCAATCATTTAAAAGTTGCCTGGTGATGAAATCACTTAAGTTGCACAATTCAATAACCAAATCTCAATACCATTTCTTAAATCCATGATTGGGTCAACCTAATGAATTAAGTGTAACAATTTGTAGTTCTCAGAAGACAAAAATTACATATTTAGAATTTCACAGAATATTAAGTAATAGTATTATCAATATAGGGCAAACCTCTTGAAGTCATCAAATGTATGATTCAAATAAATTTTAATCTATTGATAAGTTTTGGTTGGTGTCTCTACCATTGATTAGAAAAAGCTTTTTAGAGGGGATGAGGGAGTTTGGTCTTGCTTCAAATTTTAGAAGAAAAACTCATTTTACATACATTACAATGACCCAATAATAAGAGTTTCCATAGCTTTCAAGTTACCAAGTTGAATGCCATTATTCAACATTGCTCGTGTCCTAGTAATGTTCCCATCACTAACGAAATCAACAAGACTAAGAATTAAATAAAAGATATATTTTTGTCTATCCTACGAAAGGACAAAAAAATATCCCACTTATTATGATATGGAGAAAGAAATGCAGTGTGTCTATGCTGTTATTTTTTTTTTACCCCATATGTATACTGTTTTTGTTCACTATTTGTTAAGTTTGATGGTGTTATCTCATTAACTAAGTAAATGTGACAAACTGATGATTTATCTTTATATCGTATTGGTCTTAGTGATAACTGTAAACAGATGATATTGCTGTATTTGTTTATTAGAATGTGAATCAAATGAAAACCTTCAGTTATTTGAGAAATCTAAAAACCACTCATTCTCCAGATGTTTGCAAAAAGGTTTAAAATGGCTGCTCAACAACGGAAAAAATCAATGGCTTTATTAAGATTTATTATCTCCCTTGTTCACCAAAGAATAACAGTAATCTGCTATTAGTTTCTGCGTTAGTGAAGGTAAATAAGCCAACCTAAATTCACAAGTTTAAGAAAATTTAGTGTGGTAATACTGCCATGTCCAGCAAGTATTTATGTGGATGAAGAATTCAAAGATGCATGTACTCTTAAGTAGACAGGCTCTCTTCTAGTTATCATTTTGGGGCTCTGTTTCATAGGGTTGTACTATAATTAGTCTAGGGCTTCTGGAAAGCCAAGTGGACAACGCGTTTGACTTCAATGAAAGAGGTTCCATTCCCGGTGGGAGCCTATGTGCAAAATGACCTTAGCTGTCAAGTTACTTTTAACAAGTGATTAGTCAAAAACGGCTTGAATTTTTTTATTATGGTTACCTCCTATAACTTGTTCATAAGATGCTATTATCAATACTGAGGTGTATTCAGATTTCTAGAAAGGGAAAAGGTGACTTTGTTTTTGTGGATAGAAGTATACTTAAGCATAAAAACTGTTGTATAAGTTTTTCTATACAGGAAATGGCCTGAAGAAGAATTATCACACGATTCTTACCATAGAAATAAAATAAATTGGTCACCACTCAATGTTTAAAAGTTGATGTAAACTCTCCCCTTTACTACACAATGTAAGGGAGGCATATGCCATTTATTTGCCAATGGTTTTCTATTCTAGCACATCCATATTACTTTCTCGCCCACCTACTTAATTTCTTGTCCACTGAAGAAAAGACTTTCTGGTCCAACTAAGAAATGCAGCAGTTACTGCCTTTACATACTCCTCTTTGTATATCTCCGTAATTGGCAGCATTAAAAGACTATATTTGAAGAAAGTGCAAGAATCAGAACCAAGCCTTTTTTTACAAGCAAAAAGGACGCAAGATGTATAAAAGAAGAAGTAAAAGCTTCTTGGCATGTAAATACTTCTTGTGTGCAGTTATTTTGGCTCTTTTCTGGCTGAGGATCATATTCCTTGTGAATAATTTGTTTAATTTTTCTTCACAATCCTTCAAAGATTCTCTATCATTGCATACATATTATACTGAAACTGTCCCTAAAATCAATCTTTTAACCTTATGCTACCTCAGATCATATGACTTATCCACAAATTATGATGACTTTGTATCTACATTGTCTTTTAATCACCACCGCAAAGTTTTCTATAATTTGTAATCAATCCTTTGTATGCTCATCAGTATAACTTCCTTCCTCCCTTATTACCTTTGCAAGGAAAAAATATAATTATTTACGGAGTATTATTAGCTTTCTTCAACTTGGTTTTTCTTTCCAGAGCAATGATATTCTTTTGATTCTTACTAACCAGCGCATTTGCAAAGATTTTGAATTCACTCTTTTTCTCAGATACTTATTAAATTTTACAGCTACACTTATTGATATGAAACGGCCAATACTAACGTGTAGTTTAAGCAGTTATCAGGCGTTAATTTTACTTCATTTATTAAACATTTAAGTTCTCTGAATATCTTTCTCATTTTGGGATTTTCTATTATTATGGTTATTTGTAAGTCAGCTGCCACCTTGGCGATGGTAAGATATTGCTTTTTTGTTTTCCTTGGTAGAATTTGTCAGATCTACTTACTGATGGCCACTAAGTTTTCGTGATGAGGATAAGTTTAACTGAATGGGTCCTCAGATTTGTACTGCTCATTAACAGCGCATAGTTTAGTGTTTGTGAAGGTAATCTTACACATCAATATCAGCACGGAAATCAGAATCAAGCAATAATTGCTCAGTACCAATTTCCAGTTACCTGCGAGGTAACAAATATATATATATATATATATGAAGAATTGAGCTATGAAATATATAAGCTAACACTTAAGCTCTGACATTTGAAAGTCATTTATCATATCGTAATTATTGTCACATTTAGTAGGATGTATGACCGAGCATTTCATGGGGGGTTCTTATAATACTGAGAAGCATTTCAGTGATCCATGCCTACTTTATAGAGGCAAATCTTTTTCAGAAAAGGCATTTTTTTCAGAACTCGGTAGAAGTCGCCATGCGCCTTCATAAGTACGTTCGATAGAGCGGTAAACTTTCATTGCCCAATGTAGAGAATTCTCAAAAAATTTAAGAAATGAATATCGCGGAATGGAAGTGGCTCGAATACAGAGATGCACTTTCCGAAAATTGCTAAACCTCTTAAGAAAGCTTACGGGTTGCAAGCGTAAATAAATCGTAAAAAAGATACAATATCCGCTTCTAAATTCGAGAAAAATACTTACGAAAGTATTTACTAGAATCAGACTACGCTTACTCATCAGACACACTCATTGAATTCTTCCAGCCCGGAGTAAATACTGGTCGGCTGTAGAACGGGAAAAAATTTACCTCTAATTTCTTTGAATTTGTAGTCGAATCCAATTATCTTGAGCATACATTAATTACCAATAATTGTTCGTTTAAGGGAATATGTTTCTTCCATTCTTCTTCCAGTTGGTAGCAATTAAGTAGGCGATTATTAAGATTAGTTTCAATAGTATGATGGTTCTTATTTAGAATTCAAATATATTGAATGAAGAAATAGGATGTCATATTCTAGCGCCTTGAATTACTGCTAAGCCCAATGGACTTACTTAACGAGCGCAAGGCGCGTTATTCATTGCAAGACTTAACAGTTGTTTCGAGTTTTCTACAGCGTAATTGCACCCGCTTAAAGATTTCTTGTTGGTAATAATTTCCTGCTTACGACACTCTACAGTAAAAGCTCGTAATCTACTCGAGTTTGGCTGCATATTTCGTGAACTATGGCTACTGAGCAATTTTGTTTGAAATGGAATAATTTTCAAAGTAATATAATAACGAATCTTGAAAACTTGAAATGCAATGGGGATCTAGTTGATGTTACTCTTACATGTGAAGGTAAGAGTGTTAAAGCTCATAAAGTCATTTTGTCGGCTTGCAGTTCATATTTTAGGACCATTTTCAAGGTAAGTCACGGACTATACATGACAGTGGCTGACAAATGTTTATGTCTAACATCTCGGTTTATTGTTGTCAGGAAAATCCATGCCCTCATCCCATCGTGATTTTGAAAGGTGTCACCCACAGGGATATATCTTCATTAATAAGTTTTATGTACCAAGGAGAAGTACATATTCAGGAAGATCAGTTGTCGTCTTTTCTTCGCACAGCTGAGCATCTTCAGATTAAAGGTCTAGCAGATGTAGTAATGCCTGATGAAATGCTTGTAAGTCTAAGTGCAATTATTTAGTTTGTTTGTGTGGGTGATGAAGTAAATAAGTTGCCATTACTTCTCATAGGGGTCATAACCACTACCAGTGGTCAAGAGTGTCAGTAAAGTGATATAGTGATTCGTTTTCTCATCTTCTCCTGACGATATTCGAATTAGAAAATATCATGTATCTTTTCAAGATGGTTATCTGCATTGGATAACCATGCGGTAATGCGCAATTGCTTCCCACTTAGCTTGGTATTTGTTTGGTAAAGTATTCCTTTGTTCTCAAAGAAATGAATTCCCTGGAAGGTTTGGAAATCATCAGGTAGATTCTTAGTAAACTCCATCAGGATTTTCTTAAGTAGTCCCTTACTGCTGATGATTCGAGATGAATTTGTGGAGTCAGAACATACCTAGTGAAATGTTGCTTCTCCGAAGGAATTACCTTATTTGGCGTGATAAAGTTAGTTTTTTATTTAAGCAAACGATAGTTGCTACATTTTGTTCACTTTTCTCGTAATTTTGTGGTGGAGTATTATGCTTGTAAATGATCATTGAACCTACGGAGATGATGGTTATGTTTAAGTGGTTTGTCTTACAATGAGGCTGTGATTTATTAAATCCTTAGTTAAATGATTTTTAGATCATAGGAATATGAAAAATTAATTAATAAATGTCTGAAAACAATATCCAAAAGAAAATCATATTATTTAAAAGCCAATAGAATTACTTATTAGGATTATTTTCATGTTATGTTAAATGTGGTGATCTATGATATTGGTAAATACAGAATCAGAGGTTACAATACACCAAATAAATCTTGGTGTATTCTAACATCTGACAATCTTGGTAAGTCCCATATATAAGTTTATTGCTCAAGGCAGAGAAATTTTGTAACATCTTCAGGTGCTGAGGATTAATGGTTGACTGCATATGCTCCTTTCTTGTCTTTATGAAAATGTCTTTTTTCTTTTTCCTTTCTATAATGTCTTACGAAAATTTCCAGTGAGTTACTGTTTGTTCTGTTAATGTTATGTTTATATAGTGAATATCCTTCATATTGAATTTGAATGGGTGTATCAGGCTGTGTCGATATCCTACATTGACTACCATGATGTTGAATTAGAGGTTTATATATTTTTTTATTTTAAAACATTTCAATGACTTTTGGAGGTTTTTTACCCATTGGAATTTTCTTTGATGGCATATCTCCATAGTGTGGCATTCAGGATTATGAAAATACATTCAGAATTGTTTAGCTTTCATCATGTAGTTTTAATCTGGATCACATAAGTGTATTGCTGGAAAATTGAACTTTTTATAGTACAGTCAATTCCGCTTAATTGGGCCACCGTTTTATTGGGGCAGCCGCTTATTTGGGCCAGATCTCGAGGAACGGAAACCAAACTATTGATGTAATACATAATTTAATCGCTTAATCGGGACAGTATTCCGCTTAATCGGGACAGTAACAGACGCTAACTTGCTGTCTGTCATCTATCGTCGCCCGTCGAAGAAGCGCGATTAAGTAAGCACAAGTAAGTACATGAGACAGGAACATTGTAAGGGCGCATAGGCGCCAACTAGACTTAGATTGATACCCTTTGAGCCTCCAGAGGCATAAGGCAACCAGTTATCAAGCTGCTTCCTTTGTGTTTTTCCCCTTTGAGTGGTGTAGCACACTTCCGTTTTATAGTCTACCTTTACCAC
>KZ309402.1:15517-52592 GCA_000376725.2 Ladona fulva | reverse complement strand
TTTTTATTAATAAACATACAAATAAATAAAAAGAAACATTCAATCGCATTTTGTGATTTTTCTTCATTAAAGTTATTCGTCAAATTCATAGCGAGTGGGTGCTTGACTTGTTTGGTGAGGGTTGAGACTTCTGACCATTCCCAATTGTGTTGGGTGTGGCTTCCGTTGAATCAACTGAAAGCCCCTCCTCACATTGTTGTTTCCTCAGTGACTGATTCTCCACCTCTGGTTGTAGTCTTAAATCTTGTTCTCTTAGCTGTTGTTCTGTAAGCCGTGACTCTTGCAGCTCAACTTCCTATTGTTGATTTACCACAGTCTGTGTTGGTTTGTCATCCATTGCTCCTGACCTACTACATAGTTGATCAGCATGTTTCCTCTTCATCTGGCCACTAACCAGAACTTGGTAAGACAGCTTCCCTGTTCTCCTTTCCACCACACCAGGGTGTCAACCAGGTTTGCATTAGTTTTTGACACATACTTCATCCCCTTGCCTGAAAGAACATGTTCTGACATTGAAATCGTGATAAACTTTTTGTTTCCACACCTCGATCTCCATCATGTTCCTTGGGTCCAGCTTCAGGCGATCCAACCAAGTTGGAAGATGATGACCCAGGAACAACTCAGCTGGTGCTTTGCCTGTTGTTGCATGTGGTGTGTTATGGTATGATAGCAGAAACAGTTGCAACTGCAAGTCTTGATCCCCTGCATTGCTCCGAGAGGCTAGGAACCGTTGTTTAAATGTTTGCACGAACCGATCTGCTAAACCATTGGTTTATGGATGATATGGCATTGTGTAAATATGCTTGACCCCATTAAATTTGCAGAATTTTCGGAACTCCTCTGAGGTAAAACTTGTCCCATTGTCTGACACTAGTTGTCGTGGAACCCCATACATGGCAAATAGTCGTCGAAGTGTTTTGATCAGCCATTGACTGGTCATATCCTTCAATTGAACCACTTGAGTCCATTTGGAATATGCATCCACCAAGATAAACCATTGTTTCTTTTGGAATGCACCTGCAAAATCTACATGAACACGTTCCCATGGCCGCTCAGGGATATTCTGTGAGTATTGTGGTACATCAGGTTCTTGGCCACTATTCTCTTGGCATGCTTGGCATTCTTTAACCCAGTCATTTATGTCTTGGTCCAGGTTGGTTCCTTCCAGGTTGGTATTCCACCTTGTAATCATATTCATTTAAATAAAAGGCCCAATGTTGCAATCGATTGCTGTCAGCCTTTGGCAGATCCTGCTTTTCTCCAAAAATTTGTTCTAATGGTTTATGGTCGGTTTTGAGCTTAAATGGTTGTCCCCACAAATAGTTGTGGAACTTTCTGACTCCAAACACCAAGGCCAGTGCCTCTCGATCAATTGGAGAGTAATGATGTTCCACTTCGGTCAATGTTCATGATGCATAGGCAATTGGCTGATCTTGGCTGACTGCCATAGTCTGGAACAAGACTGCCCCCACTCCACCTTCTGACGCATCACATGCTAGCACCAGTGGTCTGGTTTCATCATATGGAACCACTGTAGCTTGACTTGAAAGCAAATCTTTTGCTTTCTGGAATGCCTGCTCACGGACCTCAGTCCACTCCCACTTCCACCGCTTGCTTGCAAGATGGTGCAAATCAGCACAGCAAGCATGTAGCTGAGGAATGAAGTGCTCATGGAAATTGATAGATCCCAGAAATGTCTAGTTCCTTGACATTTATTGGCGTTTTCTTGATAGCCTCCACCTTTTCCTCTGTTGGATGGATGCCTTGCTGGTCAATTCGATGGCAATTGGATGACTTCTGCATAAACCGACACTTGGCTATTTTCAGGTGCAACCCTGCTTGCTTGAGCCGTTTGAAAGCTTACCTGAGGTTTTGCTGGTGTTCCTGTCTTAATGGACCAGTGGCGATTATGTCATCCAACTGTGTGCCAGTGCAGTCAGTCTCTTGCAAGAGCTCATCCATATATCATTGGAAAATGAGTGGGCTGGCTGATACTCCAAATGGCAACCTCTTGAATTGGAAATATCCCACATGTGTGGTACCTCTGGCATTGCTCTGTCACTTCCATATGCAAATGAGCATCTTTCAGGTCAATGACCATGAATTCTTGTCCTCTTGCTATTTTTGCTGTCAACTCTTTGAATGTTGGCATGGGATGCTGATTGGGGACAAGGTTAGGATTAAGGGTGACTCTAAAATCTCCACAGATCCGAACCATTCCATTTCCCTTGTCCACATTGTTAGTCGGCGTTGCCCATTCAATCGCTGTAGTTGTGGGGTCGACCTTCTCAATAACTCCTGCAGCTTCCAATTGCTGCAACTCTACCTCAACTGGCTTTTTTATAGCATACAGCACTCTTGCTGATACTGCCCGTGGTTTGGCATCGGATTTCAAATGTAGGACTGCCTTGTGTCCTTTTATCTTGCCTAACTGATCCTCAAACAGCTCTCCGTATTCGTCAAGGAGTTTCCTAACATCTGCTGGCACCTTGTCTTTGATTTCCATAACTGGCCTCGGGGTGTTTTTGGAGTGTCCTTGAAGTGGGTTTCCTTGTGCAACTGCACACATGCTCTTGGGTAACCGCATCTTAAATGCCTGGATCCATGGAAGCCCGAACGGTGGTTTGCCTTCCTGATGTACGACCACCATTGGCAGCCTGAGGCTCCAGTTTCTATAATGGACATAGATCCAGCACTGGCCCATGACTTCCAGTGCCTCACCGCCATACGCTGTCAATTGCCCTGCTGGCTCTAACCTTGGACTGTTGAGTTTGTGCCACAGATCTTTTCTGACAATTGACTGAGCTGCTCTCATGTCAAACTCCATTTTTACAGAACATCCATTGATATGGACTATAATCTTGGCCCTTCAAACGATTCTGTGCATGGTTATGATGCTTCCCAGTTTATCGGCCTCTGCGTCAGAGGCCTCACCATTCTCACTGCTCCCTTTATTGTGGATGCACTTAACTATCTTCCATTATGGCTTCCCCTTCTTGAAGCACTTCTTCTGAAAATAGCCCTTAACTCCACAATTGTAGCATTCTGCGTTCTTGGCTGGACAATCTTTCCCTTGTCCATAGATCGCGTAGCCACACCTTCTTCTTCCTTGATGCCTGGAAATCTTTGTCTTGGCCACTCTTCTGAACCTTTGACCCCTTTGACCCTTTTGATCTTATTCTCTGAACCTTTTGGACAGCTTGAGCAACACTCTCACTGCCCTGGACCTCATTCTTGGCGTGTTCCATTGTTAGTTCCAAATCAAATACCTCTTGGAATCTGACTGTGGTATTTTTGGCATCATGCTTCCTTCCATCTGGCCACTTCTGTCTGCCTCAGCTCCATTTGTACCTTGTCATGTCGAATCCTAGCTGCAAATTGATTGCGTAGTTGTTTGTCTAATGCATTGCCATAGTCACATGAACAAATCAGGATCCTCAAACAATTGGGCCATTGAGTGAAACTTTCACCATCTTGATGAATCGCAGCGTTGAATTCCATTCTGGCTGCGAGGATCGTCAATTCTGGTTTGTATAACGAATGGAAGTCCTCTTTAACTTGCTCATATGTCTTTGCATTTACCTCGTCCGGGTAGAAAAAATTACGTACTGTCTCCAAAGGTTTTGTACCGATGTATGCAAGTAACAGCAGAGGAGGTGGCTATCACATGCCTGCGGGTTGGACACAGTGCCCTGACCCACTCTTACCTTTTCTCTGAGGAGAAAATACCGCCCTGCTGTGATGAATGCAACTGCTTGCTTAGCATTCAATACCTTGTAGTCGAGTGTAATAGATACAGTGCAATATGAAGCTCATTGAGAATTAGAGGGAAAATAGCCACATTATTGGGAGATGATAGAACCACAATCTGTAGAGTACTGTGTTTTCTAATAAAAACTGGACTTTTTAAAAAGCTTTAATATGTGGACGCAATAGTGAATAAGTTTCCTTTACTTTTTATTTTTAGCAGTTTCAAGTATCTTTTAATTATCTATTTATTTATATACTTTATTTCAAAATGAAAATTTTAATGTAAAGGACCTTTTAACTTTTTAACAGATTTAGGTTTTAAGCATTTTATTAAGCATTTCATTTTATACCCAGTTGTAACTGGTTGTAAACTGAGTGTGATATTTACAACACAAGAACAATAAAATTTTAACCTATAATTGAAACCAGGAAATGGTGCAAAATGACCTCGGCTGTCGACACACCAGAAAACCACTACTACTACTACAAGTAACAGCTCCCGTCAAGCATTTGCCATCTCATTATCCGCATAGCCCAAACCTTTTACTCTGCACATTTGCTCAAACTGGAAAATATACGAATCCCATGTTGATTTTTCCTTGTCGAAATTGTCAAAATAAAACTTTCACATTCGTTTGGCTATCGCCTTTGCCATTGTATTTGATTCCTTTTCCACTACCTCACACCGCCGATTCAAATATATTCAATTACGCCAATTTAATATTACGATAATGTAATATTACCAAGATCCCATCCTAGTCGCCAATGTAATAAAGGGATGCTCGATTTCAGAATCTGATTGCAATTTAATTCCAAATACATTCAACGCAACATCAATCAGAATCATTTACCAACTAACAACTAAGAACAATTTCAACTTCATAAGCAACATAAATATCAATATCCTACAGATGTAAAGTCTGATTTTAGTTGCATTCATAGTAAATAAGTTATACTTTGATGGTTAAGCGTAATTCATTTACATAGAATAGATAAGTACTGTCAATTGTAATTTTTCTAGATGGGTGTCTGTAGAAATTTAATGATTAATCACATGATTAAGTATTTCTACTACCAGAACAACTGATAAGACTGGTAGGGTGATGAATTAGAGGAGCTGTAATGTAAATACTTATGTGGTGATTTGGTTTTGCCATTGTAACAGAAAGTTTTATGAATCTTAGCTGGTGCTCAGATTTAGAATAAATTAGATTTACTTTGCTGTGTAGTGAGTTATTGGTGCTAGTTTCCATTTTATCTATATAATTCTTTATAAAATATTAATTATTATGAATAGTATCATAAGGAGTTACGATGCTAAAAATTAAGAAGTACATTTTTCTATCAACAATTTCACATCTGAGACCACACTTGTTTGTTTCCCTGTTTGTTAACAGCATTGCCTAGTCTCTCTGTAAAAACTTGATTGCTTTAACATGAAAGGGGTAATATTCAAGCAGTTGGGTATTTCTTCATTTTGTGATCAATGTTTAATTAGAGTGCACTGATGCGTCTTAAAGATCAGTATACAACCACCTGGGCGATAAACCTGTGTATGGCATGGAGTTACTGTCAAAATGAAAACATTTTACATCTATTTTAATGTATTGTATCAGGATTAATGTAATTTTAGAGAGGTTAACCCCATTGATTATTCTAACACGAAGAAGCCCTTCCTTTACATCCATGGATTTTACAGCAAAAGTCAACTATTTGTGGATATTCATTCTCATTTGTTCTTTTGTAGGCTTGGTAGTCTTGTGCAAACTCTTTAAATCTCTTTTGCATATCTATCTGTTCATTAAATTAATTGGCAACCATTAGATTGCGGGATATTTAGCATTAATCTTTATATTTGGTTGCTGTAACTTGTTCACCCTTGATAAAATTATTTATTAATATTCAATTAATTATTGCAAATCATTTTCAATAATACCCTCATTTCTTCTTAACTCAACACTGACTCAAATATTAGTCTGTTCATAGTATTCAGATCTCAAGAATTTTTGCTCTGGAAAGATAGGGCGTTTGGTGCAAAATTTGTACTTAAGTCGAACAGCATGAGTTAGAATAACTGATGGGGAATTGGAATAGGCAGAGTTAGGGGAGGGAGTAAGACAAGGCTGCCCATTATCACCATTGCTTTTTAATTTATATGCAGAGGAAATGGTGAATGGAGCTTGGGAAGAAATAAGCAAGAGACTGAAAGTTGGCAGGGAAGTGGTGAAGTCAGTAAGATATGCAGATGATAAAGCTATTGTGTGTGATTTTGAAAGGGATTTACAAATACTAGTAAATGCACTAAACTATAAAGGAAGGGATTATGGAATGAAAATAAACGTAAGTAAAACTAAAGTAATAAGATTTACTAAGGAAAAGAAGACTAAGTTAATGGTTAGGGTGAATGGGGAAAAACTAGAACCAGTGGACGAATTTTCATACTTGGGTAGTGTTCTATCTTAGTGATATTTTTATCTTGGGGTGGGAGGTGTAGAAATGAGTTTTGAAAAAGAGTAGCATTGGCCAAGGAAGCTTTTATGAAGCGAAGGGAATTGATGACTAAGGGTCTTGATGAAGGAATCAGGAAAAGATTGGTAAAATCCTTGATATGGAGTGTTTTGCTGTATGGGTATGAAACATGGACCTTACGAAAAGAGGATATCAAAAGATAGGAGGAGTTTGAGATTTGGGTATGGTGTAGAATGGAAAAGGTGAGTTGGGTGGATAGAAAAACAAGTATAGAGGTGGTGGAGATGATTAGGGAGGAAATTGTTTTAATTGAAGTAATTAAGCTTTGACAGAAGAAATGGGTGTGACAACTGTTGAGAGGAAAGGGATTGCTGAAGAATGTAATTGAGGGTAGAATGTAAAGAAAAAGACTAAGGGGAAGGCAGAAGCAAAAGATGTTACATGACGTAAAGGGTGGGGTAAGTTACCAGGTAACAAAGGAAGGGGCCTCGAGTAATAAATATCAGGGCACATGGACCTACTGAAAGGTAGAAAACTTAAGTAAAGTTTAATTCAAGTATCGTTTCATGTTTGCAGTTATGCTTTGAACCATCACCATTTCATACCACCAAAGTTACTTTGTGCTTTCTTCTTTATCTGAATGTTTTTATGATTTAAGCTTAGCAGGTTTATTGAGTGGAAAATTTGTGTTTAATTTTCAGATGTCTGAGCCCTTGGAGTGGAAAGAGCATAAGAGTAGGAATGCCTCACCTGTGTGTCCTTCCTCTGCACCTGAAGCACCATCTTCCCCTCGAAACTCCCCCTTTCTCTCCCCGCAGGCTTCTCCTACCAGTGCCCTTGCCAGCAGACCCCTCCAGTCAATGCATGTATCAGACTTTCCATTGAGTCAGTCTCTGTCAGGCATCCAAGGATCAAAGAGTGCAGAATGCTTGGGTGCAGACAGGGGCAATAGAGATGGAGAGGCATGGAGGGTGAACCCGAAGATGGAACCGATGGAAAGTGAGACTGTTGGAATGCAGGAGCGGAATGAGGAGGCCAATAGCCAAAGAATCTATTCAATCGACTGGCGAAGTCTGCCTCCATACAGTTCAGATGTGTCATCGGCACCACGACTTGAGATTGTCCAGCGAAGGTGTCCAATTGAAAGAGCACAGATACCTCTCCTTTCTGGACAATCAGGTAAACATTGGTAGAAAGATAACTTTGCATGTATAAAGTAAGCATTAATACCAATGTTTTCCATTGCCACTCATTTTAATTTTCATCTCTTGGGAATTAGTTTTATGTAAAATATATGTATATTTTGAAGTATGATTCATCAGTATTCTCTTTGTTTTGTTATAGTAGCTTTTACTTTATTAATAGCTGCAATATAGTGGTATAAAAGTATGAAATCAACTACAATAATAATTATGTTAACATATATTTGTTTTCATTGTATTTTCTTATTTCTAATTCCAATTCATTGAATCAAAATTTAATGGTTTGGTTAAACCAAGTTTAATTTAATATGCAAAGTGTTACTCAATGTGAAGTTGGTAAGTGCTAAAAAACAGAGTTGACTAAAAACAAAAATTTTTCAAATCATGTGGAAATAAATCCTTTAAGTTAACTGCCTTTTATAATTCAACTTAAGGTCCACCTAATCAATGTTATTTGTAAGCATTGTTCTAATGAATCCTCCTTCAAAGTCTTCTATTGTCCCCTTCCATATCTACAAGAGTACCAATTGGATTGTGATACACTTCATGTGCTAAGTTTTTCCTTCTCTATTCCCTATAGTTAAAACTTATTTCCCATATATTTTGCTCAGTTGTTCATTATCTTCATGAACTGTTGTCACCTATACTTTTGTATTAGTCAAGAAATTACTGAGATAATGAGAATATTTTAGCTATCTAAACTACTAGATTGTTCAATAAATTGTGTTTATTGTTGTATATTGTTGTGTAACATATCAAATATCTTAAGTGATTTTTTCCGAAGCGTTTTCACATCTAATAGCACATCAGACAATCTACCGCAAGTTGATAGACCTGAAGAGATATTTAAAATCTTGAAATCTGCCAAAAATAAACGTCAAGTCGACGCGATATTTTTAGATTTTCGGAAAGCATTTGATAAGGTTCCACATAATAAATTATTATACAAATTATAAGTTGCGGGTATCAATGGAGAAGTAATAAACTGGATTAAGGACTTTCTCTCCGACAGAGAATAATGAGTACTAGGTTGTTCAATAAGTTTTCTTGTTCGATAAGAGATGGTACTGTTAGGTTTGTTATATATTTGTCTAAAGATGGTGCTACTATTTCATGAACACATGTGTAGTTTCATGTAGATCTCATCCGTATATTTACAGCTCTTCAAAGTTGATGTGTCACAGTATTTTTTACAATGGAAAAAATTGAATATCGTGCAGTGATAAAATTCTTATTTTTGGAAGGTGCAGTACCAAAACAAATTCATGAATGGTTGTTAAAGGTGTATAAGGACTCTTCACCTTCAATTAGAACAGTAGAAAGATGGGTTGCTGAGTTTAAAGGTGGTTGTACAAGTCTTGAATACAATCCATGTGAAGTATGGCCAAAAAGTGCATCAACACCAGACCAACACCCCCTACCATGCGCAACTGGCAGCTTGCGGGGTATGAATCTAAAATCATAGCAAAAATACAGGATATGGTTTTGGAAGATCATCGATTAAGCAAAAGAGATTTCGTAGAAGCCCTAGGCATCTCTTCAGGCAGTGTGAGTAATATTTTGGCTGAAGTTTTGGGTTTGAAAATGCTGTGTGCAGAATGGGTGCCGCATTTGCTAACAATGGAGCAAAAATTGCAGCAACATTTGGAGTGTTGTATAAAGAATAAAAATAAAATAAACGGACTTTATGTATCATTTAATCACTATGGATGATACTTTGGTCTACCACCTGATCCTGAATCAAAACAAGAGGCTCAAGAGTGGTGTGAACCCGGTACTTTGGCTTTGAAGTGAGCTAAGGTCCAGAAATTGGCCAATAAGGAGTTATTATCAGTTTTTTGGGATGCAAAAGGAATTCTCCAAACTGTTAAAACAATAAATTTGTACAAATTTTCCACCCTTTTCGCCAGATTTAGTTCCCTCTGACTTCTCACATCTCAAAAATTCATGTGTGGAAAACGATTATCATCGAATGAAGATGTACACCTACTTCCACATAAATCTTACCACCTCGGACGCAACCCGCATAACTAGCGTGAAGCACNCACTACAGCGTTTCTTGTTGTCAAGAAAAAGGGAGTAAAATGCCTGGGAATCCCACCCCTACAACTGAAAGATCCGGGTTCGAATCTCGGTCCTGCCAAATGTGTTTCGGGTCCGCTTTTCTTTGGGAATTTTCCTAGATGCACGACTTTACGTACCAAATCACCTTAACCCTTTGCCAGAAAGTTAGACCTTTTAGTAAAACGGATAATTATCTCCGCAGACCAACACATTTACTTTCTGTGGCAACTTTCACGCCACTCTCGTCCTCTCGACGATACGACTTCGAAGCGTTGAAAAGCAAAAGATAAAACTTTGCAGATAAAAAATGTGTCCTTAGAGTCCTAATTAGTCCATTTAGTAGCATGTGTCCATTAGTCCTAATTTAGTAGCATATGTTGATGGATATATATTTTTGGAGCGAATTGTACATCCCTTACGCTGCTGTGCAATGATATTGGTGCAATACCTGTTGATGGTAGAATAATAAGAACTATTTTTACCGTTTTTTGATGAAACATTTATGCTTTATTTCCGAGTCTTTGGAATTCCTGAAATCTCTCTGCATGCTTCCTTTGTAAGTTTTTGGTAGTAGAAGCATTTAAAAGTGCTTCGACAGCTGAGGTCATTTCGCACGCGCGCCCCACCGGGAATCGAACCCGGAACCGCTTTCACCGAATTCGAACGCGTTACTCATATGACTATCCGGAGGCACTGTTAGTTTGTGGATTTTGGAACTGATATTTTTAGGAGGTAGTTGTTGTTGTTATTATTATTATCAGAATTATATAAGTACATCACAATAGTTGATAATTACTTTAATCATTAACTACTTACACCTAAAGAAGATGACCATTTAATTACAAGAAGAAGTAAGTCAGATTATTTTGTACCAAAATATATTAACAACTTAAATCGTTAATTGGAAAAAATTGATTTCAAACCAAAGTACCAATGGTTAAGGAAATGTTTGAATACTTTGCAGGATAAAGTCCTGCGGATGATCCCAAAGGATTTTTTAATCCAATAATCAACATTTATTATTTTAAAATACTGCAGGCTACAAAATCCTTTACATAAATCAAATTATTAATTAATTTACGATGAAGTAGACAGACTACAGATGTAATCCTTTATTTAACATTAATTTATGATGAAGTAACACCAACTGTCTAATAACACTTTTCTGAAAATACTGAGCCAGTTCCATAACAAATATCCGTGTAATTAAATCAAGTTTATTCATATTGCAAAATGATGCTGTCCAAATCTTTATCTGATGCTGAATTTCTCTCTTGCTTAAATTTATTTACTCCCACGAGACAACTCCCAGGCAATCTTTCTCGCTATAACCTATGCCATAAGCAATCCCACTGCGCAGTATCTTTTTCTGTGTGTTAATTGTGGCATGTCAGTTCTTTTATAGGTCATACAATTACATACAAGTCAGCAACTGACTTGCAATGATAGTGATATTTAGCGCCTTTTGTGACAAATTCTCATCTGGGTTTCTCCCGTTTCATCCAGAAGGCAGGGAAGACTTCCCCTGTTACCCTAGCCCTTGTAGTATCCCCTTCTCATTCCTCTCTTTATTTCCATTTTCTTTTGTTTCGCCCGTAGAAAGGTGTTGTCTGTTCTTCCAAAGGAACCATAGAATTGACAATGGGTGAAGCTGAACTCTAAAGAGAAAAACCCCCTTTTTGGCATGTTGCGGATGGTCATACATTTACGTGGTTGCGTATTTTTAAAAGACTAATGGGGATTCCTGACCACACCCTTGCAGAGCAGGTATCTTAAGTAAGGGTTTACTGGCGGTGACCGATCTAAAGTAAGATGGGAAATGGTTGGACCACGATTTCTAATCTATGCCACAGGTATTCCCCAATGGAATGAAGATATCCATGTCTTTATTTTTGAGGAAGATATTTTTCAGGAGTTTTTACTAGGAGTCCAATTTAGGATGGATGAGAAGCCCGCTCTTCTGTTTGGCAAAACCGAAAGAGAGTGACTAGTATGCAGCAGGTTTAGCTAACACCCGGTTCGAAAGGACACAATTACATCTACAAGTGTCTGTCAAGCACTCAAAGATGTCTAACCCTCCCCGGGAGGGGAAGACAAAAGATACAGCTGATGCCAAGTCACCAGACAGCGAAACAACAAACAGCAGTTGCAGTGAAGCAGAAATGGAGGATATTACCTCCAACAATGATTCCACCAATGACTCGACCACTGAGGATGAGGAGGTCAACCCAGAAGACACCCTGGACCATCTGCTCACCAAGTTATCCAGCCTAAGAGACCGCATTCCGGAGGAAAAATGGAAGGCCTGCCTTCAGCAACACCTGGCTAAGGAAAAAACCGGCGAGATCTCCTATACTAATGATCAAACAACTATCGCACAAAGCAGTAGCAATAATCCTAGCAATACCATACCTCATATCAACGACACTCAATCGCAAAACAGTGGTTTTCAAGTAGTCTCCCACAAACGCAAATATTCTTCAGTCAACAAAAACCCATCACCTGAACCTATCCCCATCAAAAACCGCTTCGATCCGATTAGAAATGTATACACCACTCCTCCCAGCACAACCCATCCTAACCCGCCTGAATCCA
The DNA here is from genome assembly GCA_000376725.2 of Ladona fulva. NCBI lineage: Eukaryota > Metazoa > Arthropoda > Insecta > Odonata > Libellulidae > Ladona > Ladona fulva. The sequence continues at coordinate 40,512 of KZ309402.1, read as the reverse complement.
CCCCATCCCAACCTCTAACAAACTCCAAAAAACCAAAAATACCCTCTATCAAGGTCACCTATAATAAGACATGGCCAACCATCTTAAATTGTATCATCAAATGCACCTCACTCCCACCTGTTTGTCAACTTGCTGGTCCATCAGTCATTTTAATAAAAAATCAAACCTTAGATGACTATGTCAAATGCCTCCGCCACCTAAAATCCATTCAGTGTGAATATTTCACCTATCAAGTCCCGGAGATGAGAAACATGGACTTTGTTATCAGAAGTCTACTCAGTAACACTGACACTGAAACTATCAAGGAAGCCCTAAAAGCAGAAAATGTTCCTGTCATAAGTGTTTCACAAATCTACACCACCCGACCATCACCCGAAGACCAACTGGCTGGCAAAAACACAGGGGAAAAACGCCCTTGTCCCATCTTTAGAGTCACCACAGAACATCTAAGCGACCCCAGCATTATCAAAAATATCAGCAGTCTATTCCACCTAAGGATAACAATAAACGACTATATCAAGCCAAGGGAACCTGTACAGTGTATGCGATGTCAACGTATTGGGCACACCAAAAATTTTTGTAGGATGGCATACAACTGCGTCAAATGTGGAGGCCCTCATCCAACCTCAGAATGTAAGAAACAGAAGGAAGATCAGCCCAGATGTTTCAACTGCCATGAGAACCACCCGGCCAGCTATAGAGGATGCGTTGCTTTCACAACCGCAAAGCAGTCACTTCAAAATCAAGCCAGACCAACCACCTCTCCAATTCATCAATCCCAATTCCCGTCACTCCCATCCAACTCCTATAGCCAGATCCTCTCATCGCCAAAACCCATCCAGTCACAGCAATCAACTCCAACCATCCCCAACCCACCAACTACCCCGGACTCTGAAGACATCATCACCTGGACCATCAACATCATTAACATCGTGAAGAATCTAAAATCCATTCAAGAGAAAAAAATGTTCATATTAACAGAGATAATGAAGATTCATGGATAATAAAAAACAACTCCTCTCATGGAACTGCCAGGGCTTAAAAAATAAACTACCGGAACTTCTGCAATTCCTCGACGAATGGAGCATAAACATCAGCTTCCTTCAAGAAACCCATCTCAACACTAAAGATCGCATATATAGTCCCAACTACCATGTAATCCGAAGTGACAGACTCTCCCAAGGTGGCGGTGTGGCTATACTAATTAGCAATAATATTAAATTTAGTATACTACCTAGGATTAAGCTCAACATTATCGAATATATTGGTATCTGCATTATATGCAACAATAGTCCTATTAATCTATACAGTATTTATATACCTCCTAGACACAACTACACACCCATCCAATTAAGCACTGAACTCAACACACTATTTACGCTGCCAGGAAAAAACATCTTCCTAGGAGATTGGAATAGTAAGCACCATGCATGGGGCTCAATTAACTCAAACGCAAATGGCAATCTCCTATTTGAAATCATAAATACACTAAATATCGAATCTCAGCACCTTATTACACATTCACCTAACCAACCAACACATATTCACGCAAACAAAACAGTTGACCTCTTTGATTTCATCATAACCAATAATATCCAAAATACATTCAATCCTAAAGTCCTCTTTGAATTGAACAATTGAAATTGAAACTCGGACCATCTGCCAATTATACTAAACATCAACACAGCAGAAATGAACGACGACACACCTCCAATTATCTCAACAAACTGGGAGACATTCTATGAACACTTTCAAAACCATATACATAATATACCAACAATACAGGAAAACACACACCAACATATAGATGCACAAATTAAATTAATCACTGACCTTTTCTACCTATCAAAAACACATGCAAGTAAAAGCCTTACTAAACCATCACCACGATNATGACCTGAGGGACACACTAAAAAGAAAGATCCATATGAAATGGCAACACAAATGGCAGTATCTCACTGGTAACAAACTCAGGGAAATAAAGCCTGTCGCGTCATCTTGGCAGTCCTCCCATCGCAAAAACAGGTGAGAAGAAATTATGATCGCTCGATTGAGAATAGGTCACTGTGTTTTGACGCACTCATTTCTCTTTACGGTTGGTGATCCTGCACCTAAGTGCATCAGATGTAACTCCCAGCTTACCGTCAAACACATACTTACAGATTGTGAGCAGTATCGTATCCTGAGGAACAAATTAAATATCAGTGGTGAACTCAGAGAGGTTTTAGGAAATGACACCGGTAAACTTGATAGAGTATTAAAATTTTTCAGGGAAGCGGGCTTATATAAACAAGTATGAGACTGCTGCTCTTCTTACGCAAGCTTCTTGCTCTATGTTAGAAGTAGAAGCTTTTATTAATCGGTTATAACTTTTTATTGGTTTTAACTGTGTATCAGTTTTTAACTATTGATTGGTTTTAACTGTGTACTGGTTTTAACTATTTATCCATTATTTATCTTATAATTTAAATAGTTATTGCATAGCTATTGTTTTTAACTGTGTACTGGATTTTAACTATTTATTTGTTATTTTCTTAAAAGTATCTTCGCATATATATTGAATGTTGCTCTACCAAGGGGACAGTATAACCGGTACATTCANACGCCTAACACTCACTCCACATATACACCAGCTCATAAAATTACGCAATCAACATCGCAGACAATACTTAACATACAAACACCCTATAGACCACCACCTTTACCAAACATATAAAAAACAAATACGCAAAGAAATTCAAATAATCCAGAACCTAGAATGGCAAAACAAAATCAACACCCTAAACTTCAAAGATAAAAGCATATGGAAAACCACTAAAGCACTCACCAAAAAATCACAACCAGCTACACCCCTACTCCATAACAACACATTATACAGCGATCCACTAAACAAAGCAAACATATTTGCCAACTATTTCAAACAAATTATGACCGCACCACCTCTTACAAATAAAAACGATAACAAAATACTCACCCACAATAACATACTAGACAACACACCAATCTCCAAACCTCAATTCATCACATCTGATGAAACTAAAAACCTGATCAACACACTTAAAATACATAAAGCACCGGGATATGACAATGTAACAAATCACATGCTAAAACTTGCCTCTCGTATCCCACACTTCATCCACCTATTAACAGACATATTTAATAACTGCCTTCTATCTTCATACTTCCCAACTCACTGGAAACTAGGAATTGTAATACTATTCCCAAAACCCAACAAAAACCCTTCTTTACCACAAAATTACAGACCTATCACTCTACTTTCCACCATCTCAAAACTATTTGAACTAACAATCCTCAAGCGCATCAAAACACACCTCCAGACAAACAACATACTTATACATGAACAAATGGGATTTAGAGTTCATCACTCCACAAACCACCAATTACTACACTTAGCAGATAAAATCACTGACGGCATCAACAATGGAAAAAAAACAACACATGCTATCTTCCTAGACGTGGAAAAAGCTTTCGACAAGGTGTGGCATGAAGGCCTTATTTATAAACTACAGCAAATTTCAACCCCACTTTACATCACCAAAATCATCAGACACTACTTACACAACAGACAAATTCAAACTAAAATCAATAACACACTCTCTCTCAAAACAACTCTCAGCGCAGGACTGCCACAGGGATCAGTACTCAGCCCAGTACTCTTCAACTGCTACATGAACAACATAACCAACGACACCCAAAGTACAAAACATTCTCTTTGCTGACGACACAGCATTTTTATCACAATCCTGGTCCCCAGATACAGCTGTGAAGAACCTAAACCACCACCTAACCAAATACCACAACTGGTGCCAGGAATGGAAAATCACTGTCAATGCCAATAAAAGCACTGTCATGCACTTTAAAGGCTACCTAAAAAAACAAGCATACTCATCAGTAAATCTAAACAAAGCAATCATTCCACAAACAACAAAACATAAATTCCTAGGCGTCTACCTCACATCAACACTAAACTGGACAACACAACTTAACTACGCACTAGGTAAAGCCAAAGCACAACTATTCCGACTCTCAACAATCATCAGCAACCGAAATAAACTAACACCAGAAACAAAACTCCGACTAATACACACACTCATACTTCCAATAATACTTTACGCAGCACCTATTACATTTAATACTAGTAAACAAAACATCAATAAAATCGAACAGTTTTATAATAAGGCCATCAGATTAGCAACCTCTACAAATAAGCTAATCCCTATCAAAGAAATTAAAAAATTCTATTCCTATTGCTATTGAATCCTATTGCTAGTCCTTCTTTTTGTAAGAAAAATTGATTATTAAATTGAAAGTAATTTTGTGTAACACACAATCTCACTAGGCACATAAATTCAGCAACAGTTTCATCAGTAAGACCACTTCGTTTCAGCATGGAACAGAGTATTCTTAGAGTTTCATCAACAGGAATGGAGGGGAATAAATTGGAGACATCAAACGACACTAAAATAGAACCTTTTGGGAATTGGATGGTAGATAAATATTTTGAAAAGTCTATAGAGCTAAATATGCNTATCACCCAGTTAGTTTTAGAATTAGTTTTAGCTTCACAAATGACTGTACATATTAAAAATCTAAATCAATACAATGATATACTGTAAATAATCGCACCTACTAGTAGGTTTAGTTCTAGTTTATATTCCCACACCATTAACACAATATAGCCAAAAGCATATGGGCCACATTCAAACATCAGGAGAGATCGACTGCAGTGCCACTTCTGTGGCGACAGTCTGCAAGAAAGTCGACGACGACCGTCGGTGCCTTTTTTGCTTTAGAAAATTTATTGTTCATTACTCCTGTCTTCTCAGTTCCTCCAATTAAGGACTCGCTCTGAGGAATCTTTTTTCCGGCTTGGAATTCTTCTTTGGCCAATTGCCTCGATTTGTTTTGGATGTGGATGCTGGAGGCCTCACTGGAGCCGTTTTCCGGCCGATTTAACGGCCCTTTTGAGGGCCCAGCTAAAAACGGAGTTGCAGTTGCTTCTCCTTGAAGTGGTTCACTGTCTATGGGCTCTTGATGGCAGCGACTCCGGAGTTCCTGTAGAGGACAAAGGACGTCTGAACCTGTCCCACGGTAGTGGGATGTCAGCAGCCAGGTGCCGCAGGTGCTCCGACTGACGGGAATGAAGGTTCTCAAAGAACGCCTTTGCATGTCGCTCGGCCGCTTCCGTCAACGTCTCTATGCCAGTGATGGCGTAGAGTACGTTGACGTGGTAGTTCCATCCAAGTAGAAGGATGCTGCGCAGGATCGAACGCTCGACGACGCAGAGGATGCGGCGGGCAGCGGGGCAGATTATTCCACTCCACGCAGGTGAGGTGTAGAGTAGAATGGACCGTATGATCGCGACGTATACATGCAGGCGTATCTTCATCGGGATCCGAGGAGATGTAAGTAACGGAAGAAGGGTTCGCCGTCTTGTTTGCGCCTTTGTTGCAGTCAGCGTCGCGTGAGGACGAAAAGAAAGGCGTCGGTCCAGGCAGACGCCGAGGTACATCGCCTTTCGCCGCCAAGCGATCTCCTCCGCCTCGACGATGATCGGGTCCGGGTCGTCTCTCGGGTTCTTCGTGGAAAAGAGTATCGCCTGCGTTTTGCGAGCGTTCACTCCCATCCTCCACTGAGAATACCAGTTGAGGAGGGAGTAAACGCCGCGTTGGAGATACTTCGCCGCAAGGTGTCGATGGCGAGAGCGGGAGAGGATGGCGACATCGTCAGCGTACATTGAGATGATGGAATTGCTCCCGAGTGCAGTGGGGATGTCAGCCGAGAAGAGGTTGAAGAGTAAGGGCCCCCAGATGCTGCCTTGAGGAACCCCCGCTGTAATTTTCCGGAGAGAGGAGATCTTGCCGCCGGAGTAAACTAAGAAATGTCGATCGGATAGGTACGATCGAATTACTCGCTGAGTTCATAGCGGGAGATGAAAGTTTCGGAGCTTCTGTAGGAGTCCCTCGTGCCACACCTTGTCGAATGCCTTGGCGACATCGAAAAAAGCTGCCGCCACTTGCTGCCGTTGGTTAAGTGCATGGGTGATGAATTGAAGCGTTCTGGTGAGCTGGTGAGTAGTGGAGTGTTCACCGCGGAATCCATGCTGTTCAGGTGGTATGATTCCACGTTCGGCGATCTCCTTAAGAAGGTATGGAAAAATCACTCTCTCCACGACTTTCCCAAGTCCATCGAGTAACGAGATGGGTCGGTAATTGTCGATGGAGAGAGGAGACCTCCCAGCCTTCGGGATGGGAACGACTTTCGCCGTTTTCCATATCCTTGGAAAGTGCCTAAGAGCGAGCACTCCATTGATGATGGTAGTCAGCCAGAAAACTGCAATCATCGGGAGTTGGCGGAGGATCTCGTTTTCAACACCGTCTGGACCAGGTGCCTTCTTCCTTTTCAGCCTCCGGAGTGCAGAGGTGACTTCCTGAGGCAGAATCTCCGGATGTTCCTTACTTCCATCGCGTTGTTGGGATTTCGCGATGTTTCTCCGCGGCGGTGTTCACTGCCTCTGTGCATCATCCCATCCTTTGAGCCAACAACCCACTTCCATCGCCTCCCCCCGGGGAGTGCTTCATCACAGCGCCATTGCAGATTCGATTCCTTGCACATTCCTTCGATTGCAGATTCGCTTCAATGAGTAACCCCAATGTTGCGGACGTCGAAGGATCCAGCTCCTCTTCAGCCAAGATGGAGGTGGAGGACCGCACCGCCAGCCCCATCACCGACTACATAAACAACCAGACCGACCCAGAAGCCCCAATGAACGACCTGGATGTACTCGCCTTGCTGAGAGAGTACTTCAATGAAGACCAGTGGGCTGCCTTGCTGCACAGGAGATTGGTGAGTGGTAATAGCAGTCTTGCTACTTCTTCTGTGACCCTTAACACAAATGATAACAGTGGCACAACGAATGTAAATGCTATCGGCTTTAAAACCATTTCCCATAAACGCAAATTAAGTACTATCGATAAACCTACCTCATCCGAACCTATCCCCACTAAGAATCGTTTTGATCCAATTCATAATGATTACCTACCTTCAACCTCAGCATCACCCCCACCTAACCCACAACCTGCCAAAACTAAAATTCCCTCCATTAAAATTAACTTTAACAAATCTTGGCCTAACATCCTCAAGGGCATTATCGCAAATACTAACCTTCGTCCAGTCTGCCAATTGGCTGGAGCCAGTACAATATTTGTAAAAAACCAAACAGTTGATGATTACTTTAAGTGCATCTTTTATCTTAAAAGCATTCACTGTGAATTCTTTACATACCAAATTCCAAGCAAAAAAATTGCGACTTTATAGTTCATAACCTTCCAGCTAATACCGATTGTGATAATATCAAGAATGAACTACTAGCCAAAAATATCCCAGTCATTAGTGTCAGCCAAATCTTTACCACTCGCCCCACCACCTCTGAGCAGCTTCAAGGTATAAAAATAGGTGAAAAGAGACCTTGCCCCTTATTCAAGATTACTACTCAATACCTTGATAATCCTGAAATTATCAAATATATCGACCAAATTTTCCATCTTCGAGTCACCATAACTGACTATATCAAACCTCAGCAACCAGTTCAATGTCATAAATGCCAGCGTATTGGTCATACTCGCAAATTTTGTAACATGCCATCCAATTGCGTGAAGTGTAGAGGACCCCACGATTCTAATGACTGTAAAAAAGCAAGGGAAGATGACCCAAAACGCTTCAATTGTAATCTTAATCACCCGGCGAACTATCGTGGTTGCAAAGCATTTATCACAGCTAAGCAAGCCATATTACATCGTAACAAAATCAACCCTCCTGCACCTAATACCAACTCCAACTTTCCTCCACTCCCTACCCCCTCCTTCCGCCAAGCATTATTATCCTCCCAGCCTTCTAACCCCCAACAACCACCAACTACCACACCCACAGACCAATCCCATGATTCGGAAGAACTAATACCGTGGACCATCAATATCATTTCCCAAATCAAATCTCTTCAAACCTTACAAGAAAAAAAACTCTTCATTCTTCAGGAAATCATGAAAATCTATGGCGTCTAACACAAATATATTAAGCTGGAACTGCCACAGGATAACTGACACAATGAATTCTCTTCAGACCATCTCCCACTTTTCTTCACATTAAACTCCTTCTTTGATTCTACTCCTCTAAACCCAATCACCTCTATCCGATGGGACAAATACACTGAACACTTGGTTAACAAAATATCCTCCATTCCAACAGAACCACCTACATCTATCCCCCTCATCAACCTTCAACTAAAACAATTTCTCAAATACACTTCTGAAGCCAAACAAAAATCCACATACACAGTCATCCCAAAACCAGACAACAAAATACACCTACCACCAAACATACAACAAAAAATTACACTCAGAAACAGAATAAGACGACTTGTACATACCTACCATCACCCAGCTGATAAGCAACAATTAAAAAATATAAATCATGAAATCAAAACAGACATCAGAACCCTCAAAACACAACTCTGGCACGCCAAACTTAACACAGTCAACTTTGCAGACAATAGCATATGGAAACTAGCTCGCTCTATTAAAACACCATCTCAACGCCTAAAACCACTCATCAATAATAATAGGCTCCACTTTGATCCACAAATAAAGGCAGAAATATTTACCAAACAATTAACTGACTTTAACCTTACACCAAACATACCCCCTTCAATTACACTCTCTGTGAACAACACCTATCACTCTCTTCTCTATTCACCCTCTCCCTTTCCTTCACTCTGCTCCACTAAAGAAATCACTGACATAATTAAATCGACCGCAACAAACAAAGCCCCAGGACCTGACCAAATCAAGAACAAGGAACTAAAAATCTGGACTTCTCTCCCACAAATACTCCTCTTTCTCACAAACCTCTTCAACGCATGTCTTATCCACTCATACTTCCCATCCTCATGGAAACTTGGACATGTAATCATGATCCCAAAACCAAACAAAGACCCCACAAACCCCAGCAGCTACAGACCCATCACTCTTCTTTCCTCACTCTCCAAAATATTTGAATCCATCATTCTAAACCGGCTCCAAAATTTCTGCCAAGAAAACAATATCCTCATCCCAGAACAAATGGGTTTCCGAAAAGGCCATTCCACCTCCCATCAAATCTTAAGACTGGTGGAACATATAAATCGAGGATATGCCCTAGGAAGAAAATCCACCCAAGCAATCTTCCTAGATCTGACAAAGGCATTCGATTCAGTTTGGCATGAGGGACTAATCTTTAAACTGCACCACATTGGCACCCCACTCTACCTAACAAAAATTCTACAGGACTACCTCCAAAACCGTAACATACAAGTAAAACTGGAAACTGCACTATCATTACCACAACACATCAACTTAGGGGTACCCCAAGGCTCGAAATTAAGTCCGCTCCTCTTCTCCATATATGTAAATGATATCCCGAAACACCCCCACACCCAACTCTACATGTATGCAGACGACACTGCTATCACTGCTCAATCCTGCTCCCCTGATGCTGCCACTAAACGCCTAAACACCCACCTTAATTTATTGCACCACTGGATGTCAAACTGGAACCTTACAGTAAATCCTTCAAAGAGCCAACACATGCACTTCAACATTTCCCGCCGCACCAAACACACTTCCCTCCACCCCAAATACAATAAGACTATCATCCCTACCATCCAAACCACTAAATTCCTAGGAGTATTCCTAGACAATGGCCTCACTTGGAACACACACACCGAAAAAAGCATAAAAAAGGCACTCCAAACAAGAAATGCTCTAAATCCTCTGCTACATAAAACAACTGAGTAAGATAAAAGCTCCAAATAGCCGTTGTTTGCGTGCAAAACTAACCGTTGGAGAGTTCCCACCAGCGGGGGTTGGGTTACTCCGTGGTCGTGCTTGTAAACAAGTATTGTTCTCAAACAATTCTATTATAATATATTCCTTCTACCAAAAATCTGTCCGCCTCCTAACCACTACAAATAAACTCATACCCTTCAAGGAGATAGCTAAAGCCCATAAACTTATTCATTTTTTCGAGCGCAGCGCAAAGAGCATCACAACATTTAAACATCACCTGACCTACACCAAAAACCCACTGATTAAAACCCTCTGGCAACCTCTACAAAGAAAGAGAAAGAAATATATAACAAAAATTCTAGAACCCGCAGAAATAATTGACCGACTAAAAATATTTCTTTAAATAATTAGGACAGCGCTAACAATACTTATCTCTNAGTTTATGAAGTTACTTAAATATATATAAATAGTGAAATTATTCTTATGACTAGCCTGAGGCATGTACATCCCAATGATGGCTAGTTGTTGATGTAAATTAGATTGTAAGATTTATTATTATTGATTATTTAAAACCACCGACTTGCTCGAGGTGTGTTAACACCGAGGAAGGCAAGCCGTAATTGTATATTAGATTTTATAGTATATATTAAAGTTTGTTTATTATAATTAAGGTTAGAAGTAAATGGTTTACTGTAGTTTATAAATGGATAAATTAAGGTTTTCAACTTGCCCGAGGTCTGTTAATACCAAGGAAGGCAAGCCATGTATGTATATTAATTTTAATCTTAACTATATTAAATGTTAACAAATAGATATTAAATAGTAGTAATTTAAGTATAACCTACTGTAGATATGTACAGATGCACTGAGATGCAATTTAGCCTTCCCAAAACAACATGCGATACACCAACTGACTTTTCCTTCGGCATTGTATATATGTATATAGTCATATAATTATATTTAGAAATATTAGTTTTAGAGGTATTATAGATAAATATTTTTAAAGGGTTACTAATACGAGAGAGCTTACTTGCCACATAATGCAGAATTTATACTTACCTTCATATGGGCTAACTTTCTATAAACTGTTCACCAGTCTTGTATGCTGTCCAATAAAACAGGAAACAAGACACTATTATCCTTCCGAGGAGTCACACAAGCAGGAGGATAACTGACAGGATTAACAAACTTACTGAATTCTTAAATGAGTGGGACATCAAAATATGCCTCTTACAGGAAACCTTCCTCTCCAGAGAAAAAAAAAATCTATTTATCCCTAACTACTCTATTATCAGGAACGATAGATCTACAAGAGGTGGTGGGGTGGCCATTGCCATCAGCAATGACCTAGATTTTAATATTTTACCTAGATTTAGACCGAATGTCATAGAATACATAGGTATAAGCCTAAATTGTAACAATGAGATTATCAATATCTATAGCGTCTATATTCCCCCAAGACGAAAATACTCAGGTGTTGCTTTTGTTGAAATGTTGAAATTGCTTCAGTTGCCTGGTAAAAACCTGTTTGCAGGTGACTGGTACAGCAAACACACTGCCTGGGGCTGCCAGACCACAAATCCAAATGGTAATGACCTCCTTAACCTAATCAATAACCTGAATGCTGCCAATCACAACATCACCATCCATACCCCAAATCTGCCCACAATACACTGAACACTTGGTTAACAAAATATCCTCNTTTGGTAGTGATGGAAGGAGGAGAAGGGGGTGGGGGCGTTTTCGAGAATGTTACATGTATAAAATCTTCATTATCAATGACACGTTTTTTAGAAAAGCTAACGGTAAGCTCAGAGGGAGCATTAATACCATCAGTATTTGAAATAATCTTAACACTAGAATGCACATTAACAGCAGAGTTGAATTGGGGAGAAGGAGTGGGCGTGCCACCAGCCTGTTGGCTGCCACTTACGGTTCTGATGCCTTCAGTAATGGAGTTCCATTGCTCAGGAGTCTGGTATGATTGAAGGCCCAGTAGGTTCTGCCTGAAGTTTAGGGCGGCGTCCCAGGGTGAGTTTGAGACGTACATCGCAACCATTTCTTGCAGAGCAGTCTCTGTTTGTGGAGTGACCGGTGGGTTGGTGTCCATTCCTTCGGACATGATGGCCTCCCCTCCCGGGGGGCGTCAGCTGCGTTGTTGAAGGTCGCACAAAAAGTCGTTGGCTGCACTTCACTTCAGTTGTTCACACACAAATAAAACAAGACTGGTCGAAAAGGGACCTTTTATAGGCCAACTTGGCCCTTCAAAGGGCCGGAAAGGAAAACTGAAGTATCTCCAGTAGTCGTTCCTGGATGGGCTCTAAAATAGTCCTATCCTGGAGATGGTTGCACATCACCTCAAGGAGGATTTCGTCCACTAAATCCCACTGCCAGATGCACGGTGTCCGTCAGCAGGCCCACGCTAAGTCATCATCATCATCTCGGTTGACTCTTTTAATTAATTTTTTAATTTAATTTTTTCCTGTTTACTGCATGTGGCAGTGTACAAGACTGGTGAACATTAGAATATATGCAATAACCCATATATGGTTTTGGTTTTACTGCATTAGCTTTTGAAGATACGATGTTGCAGTGCGACTTAAGGTAAATTATTTTAATGTTAATGTTAAAGCTATTTACATATTTACATTTGATTCTTTTAAGTCAAGGTTAGGTCCAAGGTGGTGTTCATGATAGTAGTTTGCGTTGCAGGCAGAAATTACATCGCTGGGAAGCACATGCCCAGAAAATTTTCACTGAGTAAAAGTTACATTTCATGCATCAATTTTGATTTGCTCATAATTTATGCCATAGTTTTTCCAAAACCAATTATTACGATTGCTTAAATGAACAATTTTGGTACTACTGCTATGAAATCCATTATAAAAATATCTTACATAATATTGTAGGTATGCAAATGAATGCTGAAAGTAAATGCTGTACTCACCAGATAATTATTTTTCAGCGGGATCTCCTACACCAAAGTGTATATATTTACACTACAGTTGCACTGTACAAAATGTACACTACGCACTGGTTACGCTGAATTTCAGTAGTCCTTATCCGCATGGTATGCCCGGAAGCAAGGAGCAGCACACAGGGAGACATTGCAATCCTTACATTTATAAATAGTTTCCTTTCGTTTCTTATGAGACGCACACACTACACATCGCTTATGTCCATGTTTTTTGGATGCTGAGGGAGAATTCAAATCAGGGAAATGGCGACCAGTGAGTCTCAAGGGCTGATCTGTGGGTGACGACTTCTTTCTCTCTTGTTTATCTTTAGAAGATGCTCCATATTTAGCTATTATCTCCTATTTGAAAGGTTAATAACATTTTTGGAGAGTGCGAAATCAAGAAGGTCAGGGTGGTCACATAGGTGGGTCGGAGAGAATGGATGACCAAATTAAAGTTAATTAAATATTACAGAAGAAGTCTGCCATTGTTCTTAATTGTGAATGAGCCCCAGTAAGGATTTTTACTATTAAAGTCACTAAATAATATAAACTTATCCAGAGAGTTTAGAACTTTTGGAAGTTCTGTAAGAGCATTATTAGAACCACTGGGTACATATACACTAAAAATATTTACATTACTAGAATTAGAAGTAAGTTTGATGCCTATTGCTTCTAAGGAAACAAGTTGTGGGGATGACAAGATTTCAAATGAGATGTCTTCCCTAACAAGAATTGCAACACCTCCCCTACGTCTATTACCTCTATCCTTACGAACTATCTTATATCTAGGAAAATAGAGTTTATCTGAGAACAGACACCAGGTTTCTTGTAAATAGATTATGTGAATATTATTGAGGCAAAGAAAATTACTTAATTCTAAAATTTTGTTTCTAATGCTACAACAATTCCAAGAGATTATATTTACATGTTCTATTGTTTGAGTTTGTACAGCCATCACGAATGGAGCTTTAGAAGTTCACCCAAAATTATTGTTTTTTTCTCAGTATTAGAGGCGGCAGCATTGACCCTTGTCAGAATTGCAAAAAACCAAGTTTGGATGTCTTCATCTTCGTCTCCAGGTGCGGTGGTGGTTGGTTGAGCTGAAGTCCTGAAGGCCAGGAGGAGGAAGAGGGATTATTGTATTGTTGAGGTTTGGTTGGAAGGGTAGGGAAATGGTTGTTCGAGGTAAGGTCAGGGGTTTTAGGTTTATTTCTATATCTGATGGTTTCTTTTGCTCTTAAGTATACTCTGCATCCTTGATAATTGGCGGTGTGATGTTCTTTGCAGAGGTAGCACTGTGGCTGGTCGGTTGGTTCTTTTTTACTGTCCGATGTGTGATGGGGACCCCCACATTTAACGCAATTAGCTTTAAAGTTGCAGTAGTTCTTAGTATGCCCTAGTTGTTGACAATTTGTACATTGCACGGGGGTTTTAGGCTTTGTGAAATCACTAACTCTAACTCTTAAACCTAGGATGTTGCTAATATTATGAAATTCCTCTTTGTTAGTGCTATTGCTAGTAACAACTCGAAAAAGTGGGCAAGGACGTTTGGGGAATTGGCCACGATTTTTTGCAAGAATGTCGGCTTGGGTAGGTTTGGAGGTGAAGAGATGTTGGACGTCGATTACATTGATGTGTTTTTCCTGAAGGTCCTTTTTGATGTCCTCGACTGAAGTGGTGGCCGGTAAGTCTCGAATGAGGAACTATAAATTTTTTAAGTCTGGAATTTGGTAGTTGTAGAACTCAACTTGGTCTGATTTTAGTATTTCCTTGCATTTGAAGTAGTCTGGTGGGGTTTGACACTTGATTAGGATGATTGCTGGTCCGGCCATCTGGCAAACTGGAGGGAAGGTGAGCTCACTCTTCAATTTTCTTAGTAAAGTTGGCCATGCTTCAGTATGCTTCACTTTGATTGATGGGATTTTGGGTTTGTTGAGAGATTGGATAGGAATGAGATGAGGTAGAGGGTAATGGGGTGTAGGTATTTTGGATAGGGTCAAAGCGGTTTTTGGTAGTGATGGAAGGAGGAGAAGGGGGTGGGGGCGTTTTCGAGAATGTTACATGTATAAAATCTTCATTATCAATGACACGTTTTTTAGAAAAGCTAACGGTAAGCTCAGAGGGAGCATTAATACCATCAGTATTTGAAATAATCTTAACACTAGAATGCACATTAACAGCAGAGTTGAATTGGGGAGAAGGAGTGGGCGTGCCACCAGCCTGCTGGCTGCCACTTACGGTTGAGATGTCTTCAGTGATGGAGTTCCATTGCTCAGGAGTCTGGTATGATTGAAGGCCCAGTAGGTTCTGCCTGAAGTTTAGGGCGGCGTCCCAGGGTGAGTTTGAGACGTACATCGCAACCATTTCTTGCAGAGCAGTCTCTGTTTGTGGAGTGACCGGTGGGTTGGTGTCCATTCCTTCGGACATGATGGCCTCCCCTCCCGGGGGGCGTCAGCTGCGTTGTTGAAGGTCGCACAAAAAGTCGTTGGCTGCACTTCACTTCAGTTGTTCACACACAAATAAAACAAGACTGGTCGAAAAGGGACCTTTTATAGGCCAACTTGGCCCTTCAAAGGGCCGGAAAGGAAAACTGAAGTATCTCCAGTAGTCGTTCCTGGATGGGCTCTAAAATAGTCCTATCCTGGAGATGGTTGCACATCACCTCAAGGAGGATTTCGTCCACTAAATCCCACTGCCAGATGCACGGTGTCCGTCAGCAGGCCCACGCTAAGTCATCATCATCATCTCGGTTGACTCTTTTAATTAATTTTTTAATTTAATTTTTTCCTGTTTACTGCATGTGGCAGTGTACAAGACTGGTGAACATTAGAATATATGCAATAACCCATATATGGTTTTGGTTTTACTGCATTAGCTTTTGAAGATACGATGTTGCAGTGCGACTTAAGGTAAATTATTTTAATGTTAATGTTAAAGCTATTTACATATTTACATTTGATTCTTTTAAGTCAAGGTTAGGTCCAAGGTGGTGTTCATGATAGTAGTTTGCGTTGCAGGCAGAAATTACATCGCTGGCATATGACATATTTACAGGTTAGCTCATAAAGTATTTTCTATGATTAAATAAATTGAAATCTAATATTGAGTACATATAAAATTGGCTTGCCTTCATTGGGTGTAACAGTCCTCTGGCAAGTCACTGGTAAATAGGGAAAAANGAAAAAATAGCCATAATTTTATCCGAGCTCCTGAAATTCACGAAATGAACCTAATTAAAATAATCACCTGGAATTGCTTTACCTTAAAAAATAAAATTACAGAACTATTAGATTTTTTGATTACAGAAAACATTCAAATTTGTTCTCCAAGAAACTAACCTTAGACCTAGTGATAGTATTAGTACCCCTTATTTTAGATTTATTCGATTAGATGCCCCAGGCAGAACCGGTGTAGGCCTACTCATTAGAAACAATATTAACTTTTCCACCTTACCAGCACCTAAATGTAGCTCGATTAATACCATTGGGATTGAAATAATTAATGATGATAAACCTATCCGAATTTACTCAGTGTATGTAAAGGGCAACAAACTTATTCCTTCTGAACTCAACTTCCTCGTCGAATCAAATATTCCTACTATCTTCGCTGNCCCAAATGTAGCTCGATTAATACCATTGGGATTGAAATAATTAATGATGATAAACCTATCCGAATTTACTCAGTGTATGTAAAGGGCAACAAACTTATTCCTTCTGAACTCAACTTCCTCGTCGAATCAAATATTCCTACTATCTTCGCTGGCGACTGGAATGCCAAGCATCCACTATGGGGTTCCAAATCCACCAACCAAAATGGTAAAATCCTCTATGACTTTATCAATAAACACTCTGTTTGCCTCTTCTCTCCATTCTCTCCCACCAGGCGAGCCAACACTAAATCTGATCTTTTTGACTTCTTCATCACAAATAATTTCCCACACCTTTCAAGGCCTCTGGTACTATCAAAATTTACCTCGGACCACCTCCCAGTAATCACTGAAATTACTGGTAAACTCACTCCCACATCCCCCTCTCCCTCCACCTCCATTAACTGGCATAGATTCACTGAATTTGTATCAAATCATGTTGAAACGTACCCAATCATCACCGAGCCATTCTCCACCACTTCCATCGACAGCCACGTTGAGCTTCTAAATAATTTCATCGCTGATGCCAGCTCCAGCAAAACCCGATCCCTCCAATCTTCAACTTTAATCCCTTTGCCCCCAAATATTAGACAATTAATCAATTCCCGCAACCGAATGCGAAGACTCCTTCACCAGTTTAACGACCCAAACGACAAAGTCCTCTTTAAGGCACTCAGTAAGCGAATCAGTAAAGAAATCAGACTATTCCGCAATCAACAATGGCTCGAGTTTTTAAAAGACCCCTCTCTCCATGAAAATAACTCTCCCAACCTGTGGAAGTTAACCAAAAAGCTGAAATCCTCCACTCCCAAATCCCAACCTATCGAATTCAATAACAAACTCTTCTATGATCCCCAAACTAAAAGCAATCTTTTTATTGACTATTTCTCCAGCATCATGCAGGATGAGTCCTCCAAACACCCCCCAAACCACGAGGTTACATTTGCTTTTCAATCTCTCTCCAATATATCTAACGATACTCCCCTAACCACCACTCCCTCTGAAATCATCGAAATTATCAAAAACTTAAACATTCATAAAGCCCCTGGCCATGATGAATTCTCCAATAAAATACTCAAAATCATCTCCACCATCACTCCTTTCGTCCATTGAATTTGTCAAATATTTAATGCTTGTTTTGCAATTTCTTATTTCCCTAATGATTGGAAAATAGGTACAATCACAATTATTCCTTAACCCCACAAAGATCCACTTTTCCCCTCTAATTACAGACCGATCACTCTCCTTTCATCTCTTTCGAAAATTTTTGAAAAAATTATCCTAAGTCGCCTGACATCTCATGTTCAATCAAACAACATTCTAATCCCCGAACAGATGGGCTTCCGCGAATCTCTCGCCAAACCCACCAAATCCTCAGAATCACTGAAACCATATCCCTTGGCTTCAAACAAGGCAAAAAAACCACCCAGATGGTCTTCTTTGACATGCACAAAGCCTTCGATAAAGTATGGCACGCTGGCCTCATCTTTAAACTAATTAAACACAAATTTCCCACTCCCCTGTGCCAGATAATTCAAAGCTTCTTGGTTAATCGCAACATTCAAGTCAAAATAGACAANAGACAATACACAATAATATAACTTTTTATAATATAAATAAAAGGGAACTTTTGTACAGGTAGGGCTGGCCTTCACAGGATTACAACAAGCCTCTGGCGAGCCATAATACTAATACTAGGGGCACTATATATTAATTATCAACAAAATACAGGATGGTATTTACAAGGGGCTGACTGTCCTTTGATCAAGACAAGGTTCCGACTATCCTTGAGGTTTTTTGACTAAAATTATAGTAGCTAATTATTATTTACAGGAGGATTTTTAAACTTGCAACGATATCTTTAGGTTGTTTGATTTTGGTAATATATTTTTTCCGTTTCTTATCTAGTGGTTGCCAAAGATTATTGATTAATTTGTTTTGAATAAGGGGTAACTTGTTCTGGAAAGATTTAATACTTTTTTCACTACAATTAAAGAAGTTAATGAGGGAGTGTGCCTGTGCAATTTCCTTGAAGGGGATTAATTTATTAGTGGCTGTGAGCATTCGGACTGATTTTTTGTAAAAGGATTTATATAGCTGAAGGTTGACCGAAGAAGTGTCAAAGGTGATTGGTGAAGCATAAAAAAGTATCAGGCAGAAGACAATGTGCAGAATTCGAAGTTTGTCATTTGTAGTAATAGGGCTTTTCTTTTGTAGGAGTGGGAAAAAGAGCGCTCCTGGCTCTGAGAGAAGTGCTGATGGTCTGTTTAGTATGGTTGTTCCATGTTAGACCTTGATCCAAGTGAACTCCCAGGAATTTGCAGGTTTGCACAGTAGGTTTTGTTGTTTTGTTATATTTGGGTGTGAGATGGATCGGTTTTGAGCGGTGGTATATGTTGAAGTTAATATGAGTACCCTTGAAAGGGTTGATGGTGAGGTTCCATTTTTCCATCCAGTTGTGAAGATGGGTCAGGTGATTATTAAGACGTTTGATGGCTGCATCCAGTGAATATGACTGGGCTGCTATGGCGGTTTCATCTGCATACATGAAGAGAGATGTCTTGGGGTGCTTAGGGATGTCGTTAACGTAGATGCAGAATAATAAGGGGCTTAGTTTTGAGCCCTGTGGAACTCCAAGATGAAGGTGTCTTGGTAATGAGAGTGATTTCTCCATTTTCACCTGGATTTTTCTGCTGCAAAGGAAGTTCTGTATGATTTTTGTTAAGTATAAAGGGGTGCCTATTTCCTATAGTTTGTATATAATAGCTTGATGCCACACAGTATCAAATGCTCTGGTTAGGTCCAGGAATGCTACCTGGGTTGTTTTTCTTCCTAGAGGGTAGCCTTTGTTGACACTCTCAACCAGTCATAAAATCTGATGGGAAGTGGAGTGATTGACACGAAATCCCATTTGTTCGTCAATCAAAATGTTACCTTTGTCACAAAAATCATTCAGGCAATTTAGCAGGATGGATTCGAATATTTTTGAAAGAGATGATAAGAAGGTGATAGGATGGTAGTTGTTTGGGTCGGAAGGGTCTTTATGGGGTTTAGGTATCATTACCACATGTCCGGTTTTCC
The DNA here is from genome assembly GCA_000376725.2 of Ladona fulva. Lineage (NCBI taxonomy): Eukaryota > Metazoa > Arthropoda > Insecta > Odonata > Libellulidae > Ladona > Ladona fulva. The sequence goes on along the minus strand of KZ309402.1, from coordinate 20,984 downwards.
AGGAGGTAGGGAAGTAGGAATGGATAAGGCAGGCATTAAATAGATTGGTAAGGAATTGTAGGATTTCGGGGATGTGGGTCCATATTTTAAGTTCTTGGTTGGTGATTTGTTCTGGTCCTGGAGCTTTCTTCATTTTAGTTGTTTTAATAATATTTACTATTTCTGTGGTGGTACAAAGAAAAGGTGGTGGAGAGGGTGAGTGTTGAATAGAGTCATAGGTGTTGTTTACTAGAGAGGTGATAGTATGAGGGATATTGGGTGAGAGATTGAGGTTGGTTAATTGTTTGATGAAGATTTCTGATTTGAGTTGGGCATCATAATGGAATTTGTTTTCAGAGAGAAGTGGGTTAAGTCTGGGAGTAGTAGATTTAAGTGAACGGGTGAGTTTCCAGATGCTATTGTCTTCGAAGTTAATGGTGTTTAGTTTGGAGTTCCAGAGAAGAGTTCGGTGATGTTTGATGTCTGTCTGTATTTGTTTATTTCTGACTTTGAGGTGGTGTTTGTCTGTTGGATTATGATATGTATGAACCATGCGTCTAATCTTGTTGCGAAGTGTAATTTTCTTTTGAATGTGTTGTGGAAGGTGAATTTTGTTGTTGGGTTTGGGAATGAATGTGTGGGAGGCCCTTTGTTTGGCTTCCGATGTGTATTGCATGAATCGTTTTAGTTGAGTGTTGATTAGAGTGGTGGAAGTTGGTGCTTCAGATGGTATTTGGGTAATTTTGTTGATCAAATTCTCAGTGTATTTGTCCCATCTGACCGAAGTGAGTGGAGCAGGTGGGGAGGCATTGAAATAGGAGTTTAGGGTAAAGAAAAGGGGTAGGTGGTCTGAGGAAAATTCATTGAGTGCTAGAGGATGAGAAAGGGAATTAACATTTTTAGATATGGCAAAGTCAAGAAGGTCAGGGTGTTGAGAGGTGGGGGTAGGTGTGAAAGGAGAGTGGATGAAAAGGTTATAGCAAGTCATGAGGTGATACAATTTCCTTCAGTTTTCATTTGTCGAATGAGAGCCCCAAAAGGGGTTTTTACTTGCAGAGGTAACATTTTGGCTTGTCTGTGGTTTCCTTTTTACAGTTGGAGCTGAGGTGAGGGCCACCACACTTGACGCAGTTTTGTTGAAAATTGTAATAGTTTTTCGTATGCCCTAGTTGTTGACAATTTAAGCACTGGATTGGTAACTTAGGCTTAACATAGTCTTGCACTCGTACCTTGAGACCTAGTATATTATTGATTTGGAAAACATCCTCTTTAGGAGTAGAATGTGGAAAGGTAATTTTAAAAAGAGGGCATGGGCGTTTAGGAGCGGGTTGGTCGGTTGAAGGATCTACAGGTTGGGAAGGTAGGGGTTTGGTAGTGAAGATTTGTTGAACATCTTCGATAGGTAGGTCCTGGTTAAGAATATCCTCTTTAATGGCAGCTGTATCTGTGGAGGTCGGCAGGTCTCTAATGATGAAATTTTGATTTCTCGTTGAAGGAATTTGATACGTATAAAATTCAATATTGTTGGTAGTTAGAAGATTTTTACATTTGAGAAAGTCCTTGATGGTGTGACACTGCAGAAGGATGATAGATGTGCCAGCCATCTGTAAAGTCGGCGGAAATGAGAGGTGTTTTTTCAATTTAGATAGAAGAGTTGGCCAGTTGGAGTTATGTTTTAGCTTGATGGATAGGATTTTAGGCTTTTTTGATGAAGGTACATTGATGGTGGAAGCGCAAGTAGAGGGTTGAGCGGTTTCAGGGATATAAGAATTTTGAATGGGATCAAACAGGTTCTTTGTACAGATCGGAGGTGGTGAAGGGGAAGAGGGGGTGGTATAAGGACGTTTTCTTGAATTATGCACAATAGTAAAACCATTGTTGTCAGACTGACGTTTGGATGAAGAATCGTGATTATTAGAAGATGAATTATCAATAGTACTACCAGCAGCAAAATTTACAGTATCAGACCTGGGTTGTTCACCAGTGGGATTGTCACTGCCACTTACCGAAATGATGCTGTCAAGGATGTTCTGCCATTTGGCATCTGTGAGCATGGATCGAAGGCTGATAAGGTTAGTGTTGTGTTCTCCCACAGAAGAAGAAGAATAACTTTACGAGGTCTCCGATGGTACTTCTTTATTTGACAAATCGATGACTGTCCCCGTTAAAGGACAGCCTGCTTATATATACAAAAGAAAAGGGAAACTTCTGGAATATTCGCACATTCCAATGCGAGGTCATTTGACCCATCCCATAAAGTAATAGGGGTAGTCCCGTGTTTCCTCGCAGTCGCAGACTCCGTAACACCTCCCCACCAGCTGAGGGTTCATCCGAAGCGTCTCCTTATGCTATTTTCATCTTGAGTTGCTCGGATCTCCTAGGGTTATCTGGACCGAATTGGTCATCCGATGGCCAACGCCGCTTTCGCTGTCTCATACGTTGGTCCTCCCTAAGCTAAGAGATGGGATGGGAAGGAAGAATGGTTGTTGGTAGCATTAGCCACCGAGTCTGCAGAATATATCTCGCCAGGATCATCGTCCTGATCTGCACCAAAGCGAGGTCTTAGTTGATCAATGTGTCGCCGCCAAATAGGTCCTCGCGGCAGAACTCTAACTTGGACGCTCCAAGTGCCAAGCATCTTAACCACGATTGCAGGGATCCACCGTGGCTCCTTGTTACGTCTCGGCCCACAGTAAAGTGCATAGCATGGGGTTCCCACGGTATACTGGTGCGTAGATATGGCGACTACTTTCATTTTAGAGGAAGACTGAGATTTAGCTGCCATTTTTGCCTGTTTTCCTTGTGCAACTGAAGCAGGCGACGGTATCAGAGCGTCTAATTTGGATCGAATCTGACGACCGTTGAGAAGTTCGCTCGGAGAATAGCCTGAGCTTAGAGGAGTATGTCTGTACTGCATCAAGAATTCTTGTAGGGCAGCTTTTGGAGGAAGTGACGATTTTCTAAGCGATTGCTTGAACGACTGAATTAGGCGTTCGGCAGCTCCATTCGTTGCTGGATGATAAGGAGCTCCACTCAGGTGAGTTATGCCTCGATCCCTGCACCAGGCTTGAAATTCCTCCGAATGNTTAACTAGGGGTACTAAATGCTCACTTATTCTACCAAAAGCCGCGCAAATTTACTTTGTAATGGCCAAATTAATATATTGGGTAACTTCCTGCACGCCAGCAGATGGCAAAACAGGAATTCCTCGTCGACGAGTTCTACCGACAGTTCTAACTGGCATTACCCGCTGAGGGACAAGCAGTTTTAATTGCTTGTAGTACAGAGAAAACGGCAGTGGGATCTTTAAAGTCAAAAAGATACTTCCACTGTATGCTACAACACGTATAATACGTGTAGCACATTGGTTAAACTGGCCCTGAAAAGAGCCTTTTTTCTGTTTTCACCTTCTTCTGTGAGACTCAGTCTCACTCGTTCTTTTTAATAAGTCTAAGGTCGTTTCCCGCGGTACAGCGGAATCTCTGCAGAAGGGATCCTCCCCTGACTTCGCCTTGGGGGACCTTCGTGCACGCAGAGAAACCCGGCCGGGTCCGCTTGCTAGGGCTGACAGGCTCCACCCAGTACATTAGGCCCTTAAAAGGTCCGGGTAGCCCTGAAAAGGGCCGTTGTCTCCCCGGGAGGGGAGGTTAATTTAATCTAAAATGTCTCAAAACACAGACTCACCAGCCTCACCAACTTCAGCCGAAGAGTCATCAACGTCCGAGATGGAGGACCTTGATTTTGACCCAGACATCCGGGCAGCAGCCGATGCATTTGAAAAGCAGGACAACGCCGAAGCAGTCATCCTTAGGGCCCTCAACCTCCTACGCGATAAGGTCACTCCAGAGAGATGGAATAAACTTCTCTGCAGTCGAATGCTAAAACCCACTGTTCCCCAAGCCAGCCCCCAAACTCATAATGTAGTAATTGTAAATAATCCTAGCACTAGTAATTTAACAACACCCAGCACTAGTGCTGAAAGCGACTTCATCACAGTGTCGCACAAACGGAAATATTCTGCAATATCTCGCACTTCTCCTGACCACCACATCCCAACTAAAAACAGATTTGATCCCATAGCTAATAACTATAACCAGCCTGACCATCAACCCACGCCAAACCCCACCCAACCGGTCAACAAACCTAAAATCCCTTCCATTAAGATAATGTATAACAAACACTGGCCGAATCTACTTAACAGCCTCATCAAGGCGACTTCCCTACCACCAATATGCCAAATGGTTGGCACAAACTTAATTCTCGTGAAAACCCAAACCATAGAAGACTACTTTAAAAGCATACATGTGCTTAAAGAAGGAAACATCGAATACTACACATACCAAGTTCCTTCGATGAGGAACCATGATCTGGTGATTCGCCACTTACCCGTCGATACCGACATTAATGAACTCCAAGCCGAACTGACTGAAAGAGGGTTCAATGTAATCAGCATTATCCAGCTCACCACCAGCCGCCCGACTCCAACAGAAAAGGCAGAGGGAAAAACGACTGGCACTAAACGTGCGTGCCCAGTCTTTAAGGTCACACTAGACCACCTCAATGATCTAGAATCTTTTAANCGGTCATGCTATTCCTTTGATGTACTCATCAATATGAGGCCAATACACCACTGATCGGTCGAGCTGTTTCATCCGTTGCATACCGAAATGGCCAAGGTGAAGCAAGTCAAGAACCTTGGGTCGCAAACGCGTAGGAATTACGACACGGGTGCCCTAGAAGAGACAGCCATTTTCGGCTGTCAAGAAATTCTGTAATTTTCTGAATGGTTTTGTCTCGATAGAATCCAAATGTGGCCACCCTTCTGTGATATATCGTAAAATTTTAGAAATTACAGGATCTCTGCTGGATTCCTTGGGAAGAAGTTTCGGTTTGAGAGGATCCAATCTTAGGCTGAGGTCCTTAATTTCACAGACTACACTGATATCTGCCTTCTCCTCCTCCGCGTCGAAATTGGCATCCTCTTTAAATGGTAGACGACTTAGAGCATCTGCATTTCCATGGTCTTTAGTATTGCGGTATTCCACTGAGTAATCATATTGACTCAGTGTAAGGGCCCATCGCGCTAGACGATTAACAGCCATTACTGGAATTCCCTTAGATGGACCAAATATGGCGACTAACGGTTTATGGTCAGTAATTAGAATAAATCGACGTCCATACAAAAATTGGTGAAATTTCTTCAAAGCAAATATCACTGCAAGTGCCTCTTTCTGAATTTGACTGTATCGCCGTTGAGTGGGCGTGAGCGTCTTCGATGCATTGGTTATTGGGCGCTCGCTGCCGTCAGGGTAGCGATGAAAAAGAACGGCTCCAATTCCCACGTCTGAGGCATCGCATGAAATTCCAATCTTCGTATTCGGATCGAAATGAGCGAGAACTGCATCTGAACAGAGAGCTTCTTTAAGACGCTGAAAAGAGGCTTGCTCCTTTGGTCCCCATATCCATGATTGGCCTTTCCTAGTGAGGC
>KZ309402.1:3159-13630 GCA_000376725.2 Ladona fulva | reverse complement strand
CGCTTATGATAGAGGCGAAACCTTAGCCTATTGAAATATGGAAAGAAAATTAAAATGAGAGATCATTGTAGGAAGAAAATAGGTAATTAGTTTAGCGATGCACGGAACGTAGTGACTACGTCGGTCGGCGGCACGTGAAGAAACCTTCTGACGTAGTGACTACGTCGGTCGGCGCTGAGGGGTTAAAGCTATCAACTCCATCTTTCACCTGAAAGTTACAATACAAGACTTCATAAAACCAAAAGCCCCAGTACAATGCACAAGGTGCCAACGCATTGGACATACTAAAAATTTTTGTAATCTAAATTTCAACTGTGTAAAATGCGGAGGGCCTCACCCTACTCTGGAATGTAATAAAACAAAAGAAGACAACCCCTTCTGTTTCAATTGCAAAAGCGCTCATACAGCCAACTACAGAGGTTGCTCTGCTTTCCTAACAGCCAAGCAAGCCATTCAGACAACAAAGAGACAAATACCAACCAACACACACCCTAACACACAACCACAACATTTTCCATCATTACCAACACGTAATCAATCATACAGCCAAGCAACATCAGCCACAAATCAACACTCACAACAAACTACCAACAAAAACTCAGAAGACATCATAACATGGACAATAGACATCATTAAACAAGTCAAACAACAATTGAAGACAAAAAACTATTTATATTAACACAAATCATGAAAATTCACGGACAATAACACTACATGCTTGTCTTGGAACTGTCACTCCATGAAAGCCAAAATACCAGAGCTATTAGAATTTCTGAACGAATGGGAAATAAATATATGCTGTCTCCAAGAAACCTTTCTTACCAACAATACCAAATTATATACTAAAGACTTTCAAGCAATCCGGAAAGACCGCAATCAACCAGGCGGAGGGGTTTTAATTTTAGTTAGGAATAGATTAGATTATAAAATTTTACCATTGTTTAATTTTAAGATTATAGAAAATATAGGAATAAGCTGTAATTTTAATAACGTTAATGTAAATATTTTCTGTCTATATTCCACCATCAAACAAAAACAATAGATACACAACAACACAATTAAAACAAGAACTCACACAATTATTAACACAACCAGGCCATAACATATTCGCAGGTGACTGGAATGCAAAGCACCACCTATGGGGCTCCTCGACCACCAACAGCAGAGGCTGCTTATTAGCAGACCTCATACAAAAACTCAACAGAAAATCAGAGGAACTCATCCCACATACACCTGATCAACACACCCACTTACACAGAGACACAACAACAGATACTCTCGACTTCATAATCACTAATCATATGCACAATAGCCTCAATCCCACTACACTCTATGAGTTTACCTCTGACCATCTACCTATAATGTTCACACTCACCAACAAACCAACTAACACACCCCCACCTCCCAAAAACACCATCAATTGGAAAAAATTCTATGAACACTTCCAAAACCATATTACACATATACACTTACTATCCAACTCTTCCAAAATACATATAAACTCCCAAATAAAATTAATTACAGATCAACTTACAATAGCCAAAACATACGCCACAACATCTATACCACCACAAAAACAAAAGGATAAACTTCCAAAATATATCCACGAGATGATATCTCTACGCAACAAACACCGTAGACTCTATCACACATACAAACACCCTGAAGACAACCTCCAATACCACTACTACAAAAACAATATACGCAAAGAAATAAAAATATTCAAAAATAATCTCTGGAATGAGAAACTCAATAACCGAAACTTTTAAGACAATAGCTACTGGCGCATGAGTAAGGTCCTATCTTGCCCTACTCCTCCACCTGTGCCAATATTAGAAAACAACACCTGGCACTCAGACCCACTAACAAAGGCAAATATGTTTGCTAACTACCTCAATAATATCATGACTGCACCAACTGAAGACACAAAACTTGATAAACAGGTAACAGACACAATTACAATAATCAACAATATGCCCATTGACGAACCACAAATTATACATCATACTGAAATACTAGCACACATCAAAACCCTCAAAAATAAAAAAGCACCAGGGCATGACAAAATCACCAATCACATAATAAAATTAGTTTCAACTATTCCACACTTCATTTGTCAAGAAACTTCCTGGACTCCAACTGGACCCAAACGATATAATGGTGAGTTTTGACGTTGACGAGCCCAAACCATGGACGACTATTTTAAATGTATACATGTGCTAAAAGAGGGAAACATAGAGTACTACACGTACCAAGTAACATCGATGTGAAACCATGATATGGTCATTCACCATCTACCCATCGATACTGACATCAAAGAACTCCAAACTGAAATTACCAACAGAGGGTTACATCAACATTTACATCAACGATATCCCCAAAACTACAAACATCAACAATCTACTATTCGCAGACGACACAGCCTTCACATCACAATCACAAAATCCCATATGTGCTACAACAAGACTAAACACACATCTGAAGAAATACCAAAAGTGGTGTGATCAATGGAAAATACATGTCAACCCTAGCAAAAGTACACACATCCACTTCAATATTTTTAAAAGTAAACACTGCAACACACCCATAAAACTAAATGACACAGTAATACCCAAAGTAAACACACACAAATTCTTAGGTGTCACCCTCACTAACACACTATCCTAACATATACAAATATCACTTGCAAAAGCAAACCACCGCAAACACCTCTTACTACCACTCTTCAACAAAAAAAGTAACATATCTGCAGAAACAAAATTAAGACTAGCACACACATTAGTAACACCGAATTGACTTTAAGGTTATAATGACTTGAGGCTTTCCTGGTGGATACTTACAACATACAGGCTCATGAACCGCGACCCTACGGACACAGTTGCGTCCAAAACATCCAACCTAATTAGGAAATCGGGACTCCCTGAGGAGATGATGGGAAGAATGCACCCGGGAGCTCCAGCACCGCCCAGGCTCTATGGGCTGCCAAAAATACACAAGGAGGGAGCACCATTAAGACCCATTGTAAGTGCCATCAACTCACCCACATACAACCTGGCGAAGGTCTTAAGTTCACTAATGGCCCCCCCTCGTTGGACAATGTGAACATCACATTCAAAATTCGACGGAATTTGTCAAGAAACTTCCTGGACTCCAACTGGACCCAAACGATATAATGGTGAGTTTTGACGTTGACGAGCCCAAACCATAGACGACTAAAGATTATGAAAAATAAAACTTCGTAAACTTCCACACTATTTGGTTTTATTTTCGACCGGTTTCGGCACAAAGGCCATCTTCAGGTACATCTTGCAGATATTACTTTACGCATGCCCAGTCACCTTTAATACCACCAAAAAAAAACAAAAAATGGAAAATTTCTACAATGGATTAATCAGAGCCGCTACCAATACTAAAAATTAGTAAATCTTAAAGAAATTAAATCTTTCCATAAATTGTCAACCTTAATGGACAAAGCAAGAAAAATTGTAACAAAATATAGCAACAATCTAGTTTTAGTAAACAACCCAATAGTAAATAAGTTAAGGTGCTCTGCCCCTAGGAAAAAAACAAAAAAAAGAAGATTAAAAGAAACAAAAGATATACTAACTAATAACTAGTATACTAATAAAAAAATAAAATAAATAAATAAAAAGGTGGCACCACCTTAATTAGATATAGAATTAATATTAGAAACTAGTGTGTTAAAAAAAATTTATTATTGTATATACTGTAAATATTGTATATTTCTGTATTTCATTACAACTTAAAAGCCCCCTATATTGTTCCTGGCTTGGGANTAATTAACCCTCGAAGGACTGACGTGCCCATATGGGAACGGGCTGCAGCTGCACTCTCTAGGAGGCTTAACGGTATATTGAGTGTCATAAAATGGTCATTGAACGTTATTTCTGGACTAAGAAGGTCTAAGGCTTAGTTCCGTTTGAGTTTTGGTGCAGTTCAGTTCAGTGAAGTATTTCTTGCGATTTTTCAAGAGACGAGGAGATTTTGAAATGGATCCTTCTTGCTCGTAAGTTTTATAAGTTAATTTTATTTTTATTTTTAAGTAATATTTTGCTTGTATAATTTTAGAATAATGTATTTATCATTCACACAAGTGAAATAGAATTGAGTTTAAGGTTATTTGTTGTCGCTATTACGTTGTTTATAGCTGCGTTCCCATATGGGAACGTCAGTCCTTCCCACTACTACGCGACTTTCTTTCCGATGGCTGTAAAGGAAAATCTTATATTGTATATTTGAAAATATTTTACGACATGATACGTTATTATTTGGCAGAATAAGTTAAGAATTATTTGGTTTTAAGTTGGAAGAAGAGGAATACGGCAATTAATATGCTCTTTTACGAACTAAATATCGAAAAACCTAAAATTTTATCGTGATAGCAGCAACAAGAATTAATAGCAAGTGTCTATTGGGTTAGAAATTCAAGTTCTATATCAATTTTATTAATTTTACATGAAATATGAGATCATCAGAAGTGTTGTGTTTTCTGTTCAGGAAAAACGTTGGTCTTCAAGACTCTCTTTCACTCGAGGAGGTTCTCCGAATTCTCGCCGAGGATGAAGAGAGTGAGGTAGATGTTACCGATGTCTTCATTTCTCCACCGGAAGGAAATGAGCTTACCGATGAAGACTCGGCAGATGAAGATGAGGGAGGATTGGTTGACAATTTGACGGGCAGGCAACTAAGGGCAGAAGCCGAAATTCGATTGGCAACCAACGAAAGAATTGGTGGTGGAGGAGACGACGGAGCAAAAATGCCTATGAAGAGAAAGTGGATAAAGGGCGGCATGAAGTGTACAGGAAATTTTCCTGACGAAGATTACTCCACTTACTCCAATCTTAGTTGTGTCGAATTGCTAGAGCTATTTATTGATGACGAGCTAATCAGATTCATAGTGGAAGAAAGTGAGAAGTACGCTCGTTTTTTGAATTGCCCTAGTCCTCAAATTACAGCCGAGGAGATGCGAGCCTTCATCGGGATTTTGATTGTCTCCGGATACAACGTTCTCCCGGGAAAAAAATATTACTGGGACACAAAAAAAGATGTTCATAACGAACTGATTAGTGGAGCAATGAGGAGAGACAGATTCATTCAAATAATGAAGTTTCTGCACTTAGCGGATAACACAAAATTAGATAGAAGCGATAGGTTTTACAAAGTACGACCTATGGTGAAAATAATTAAACAGAAATGTTTACAGAATTTTGTGCCTTCGCGGTTTTTAGATTACGACGAAGCTATGATAAAATATTACGGAAGGCATAGCTGCAAGCAGTTTATCAGAGGTAAACCGATTAGGTTCGGTTACAAGGCTTGGTGCCTGAACACTGATGCAGGGTATTTGATAGATTTTGATTTCTATCAAGGGAAAAACCCCTTTAGTAATGCGGCACATGAAGAAGCGGTTGGAAAAGCAGCAGCTCCTCTTCTTGCTATGTTGGAGGAAATTCCTAAAAAGGAATTGCCCTACAGTATCTTTTTTGACAATCTATTTACAGGTAAATAATCTTTTCTGTTAAGATTCATTTGAAATAGTGTGTATTAGTGTCATTACAAGAATTAATTTTACTTAATATATAATTTATAGGAATGAATTTATTGTCACATTTGAAAAAATGTGGCTACAACGGAACGGGAACGATCAGGGAAAACCACATTACCTTCCTTTCCTTTATCCTTGTGATTTCCTGGGGGGAAATAACCTCATAACACCGCTTTGTGAGCCGGCTGCCTCAGTGAGGACCTCGGACGGCAGGTTGTGCCACTACGTGGAGACCGCCAGTCTTGCTCACAAAGCATTCCCTTAACAGTGTGAGAGAGGCGCGGCACGGTAGTTCAGTGGTTAGAATACCTGCCCGGAAAGTGGGAGACCTGGGTTCGAGTCCCAGTCGTGTCGCTATTTTTCACACTTGTTATTCCTTCCTAAGGATTGTCCGCTACCGAAAAAAAATGAATTAAAAAAGGAGGAAAGAGGAAAAAAATCTACAGCTCTTTCTAAAGGTGAAGGAATTGTCATCACTAAGTGGCTGGATAATTCAGTCGTTGTGGTAGCTTCAACGGCGTACGGAGTTGCACCGCTGATGAAGGTAAAACGATTTTGCAGGAAGCAAAAGAAAATTATTCAGCTTTCGCAACCTTACGCCATATCCCAGTATAATAAACACATGGGTGGAACTGACAGAATGGATGAAGACGTGAATTCACTTTGAATCGGTAAGAAAATGATTTATAAAAATTACTTCAAACTCAGGCAACCGAAAAATAGCCATTGTCAATATTATTACTTTCAAATTTTCAGGCACAAGGGGGCGCAAATGGTGGTGGCCAATTTTTACTTGGCTCTTAGATATAAGTATCAATAATGCTTGGATTTTAAAAAGGAAATCCTCAGAGCCAAGGACAAAGTTAGAATTTAGGAGGGAGATAGCACAAGTGTACCTGACGCGTTACAAGACACAACTAAAATCACCTGGAGGTCGAATCAGCAAGGCTTCCACATCCAAAACTGGCGCCACAGAAGAGTTGCGGTACGACAGAATGGAGCACTTCATCGGAGAAATACCGAATAATAAGAGAAGACGCTGCGCATATGAAGAATGCGAGAGTCGTGGGAGAACAATGTGTTTGAAGTGCGATGTAGGGTTATGCGTGAAATGTTTCAAAAAATATCATATTAGGTAATAATAACATAAATTAGAATTCCTTCTTTTCTGGGTGAAAGAACAGCATTTTGAGAGATATTTATAATAAATAAAATAAAGATTTAACAAGAAAGTTTTCTTTTGTTAATTTCATCATGAAGTACGCATTAGTAGTAGTGGGAAGGACTGACGTGCCCATATGGGAACGGGCATTTACAAAGAACGTGTGATCGCAAATATTTTTTAAACATTTTTTTCTAGTTTATTTAGGTGATTTGAATACCAAACTACTAAAATTAAGGTAATATTAAAGGAAAAATAATTCTCGTCCTTGGAGGGTTAAGGGAAGTTTTCAAATGGCATATCCGCATGCAACGATTCGAGCAATGACCTGGGTCTTTCTGTGAGCATTTGAGCTCCACGAAGTGACTTAGAGCAGCGCTTCCCAAACTCTTGCTTTCCAAGAAACACCCATTAAAACTACAGAAAAACTATGGGTTTGTTAGTTACAGTCCTTATTCAAGGACAATTAATCAAGGATGGAGCAAGGTACGTTTTTAACATTTTCTCAACCGATTTTGATTACGCGAATAACGTTGCTGACTGCAAGGTATAAAATTAAAAGTATTGAGATTTAAAGTGGACGGTAGTCTTGTTTGATGTACCTATGCAACAATAGGAGCTTGCAGCAATAGCTACTGGGAAGCACTTGGCTTACCTTATCTTAAATCATGGAAAATTTTGCCGGTCACAGAATCATTTATTTGCTGATACATTTCAATTAATGTTATCATAAATTGGCTAACTTTGTATCAAGTTGCATCTATCTATCATTCTTTACATTTAAGTGAAATAAATTAGGGTAGATTAGGCGGAAAAGATTACCAAGAAGATAAATCGCTTAACATTACAACGAATGAATTTACCTAGCACTTGCTTATAGGATAGGACAGAGGCCTGTTAATCAACATTTCTCTTGGTTTCTATTACTCATTTTTTTCTGTAGTTTTTGATTTACAGTCTAATTTATAATAAGCAGTACCTGCTTGCCCCCGAGGAAATAATGAATGAAAGGAAAAGGAAAACGTTTTAATAGTACTTTTCTACTTTTTATGCAACAATTAAAATATTAATTATACCGGTGTTATTTGAGCTCATNAACCCAGACAGGGGCACGTTACAATGCGTAGAAGCTTTTACTGCTGCTATCATTAATGCAGCCTGTGCCTCCATCCCAAAGTCAACAGGTCAACCAGCTCGACACTGTGTCCCATGGTGGAATGATGAGTGTGCCGAGGCCATCCGGAAGAGGAAAAAGGCATTACATATCTTCCAAAGATACCCCACCACCAGGAATCTTGCTGCCTTCCGGAGATTGAAAGCAAAGGCTCTGCAAACAGTAAAATCTGCAAAAAAAGCTTCCTGGATGGAGTATACCTCCAAAATCACTCACAGAACTCCTGTTGGAGATGTCTGGAAGAAAGTTAAAAGTATTGTTGGCACTCACCACAGCTCTCTCATCACCTACCTCAAAGCTGACAACCAGATACTGACCTCCTCACAAGACATCAGTAATGCATTTGGTCAGCATTACTCAAATATGAGCAGCAATGATAATTACGATGACTCCTTCCACCTTATCAGAGACAGAGCGGAGGCCATTCCTATTAACTACCGAGTGGGAAATGCTCGAGGAAAGAATCGAGTATAATCCCACTTTCAAGGTCCTTCCTAATAGAGAGCTTGATTGTCTGAACGCCTCCCTCTTACATATGCTCCGATTCATTTTGGCTCCTCTTGTGGCATGTTACAGTTCTGCGAATTGAGGATTACATTGTCTACTAAGGCTACAGACAAAATGACCAAAAATTAAGTCTGCAGCTTTATTTCTTTATGGTGATACTTGAAACTTTATGACTAACCCTCGATGACATCGCCCTACTGTGTCTGAATTTTGCATCAGTCGTAGGCAGTTTTCCTCCAGATCTGGAAGAAGAACGTCCTCTCCGCTTGCTCTATGAAAGTATTTTGTAGTTTATAATATATCAAGTTTCCTTGCTTATATAACAATTTTGATTTCGAGGAGATTCATAAAATTTTCTAAAAATTTTCGCAGAATTCTGAATTACTGTCAGTACAGGAGAAAAAATAGTGAGCGAAGATTACACCACTTTTCAATCTTGGCAGTTCTGTAAGTATAAACTTATTTTTGTAAATTTAGGGTATTTATTTCAATACGTGTACAGGCAAGTCCACAAATTTGTTTACTTGCCTGTACACGTATTGAAATAAATACTCTCATCGTTATGAAGTTCCACCAGATCTCCCTGGACTGTATTCATTTTGTAAATTTAGTTCAATATCATATCCTTATCGCATGTAATATCCATCATGTTACCCGATATATAAACGATAAATTACATTTCAGTCCGTCATGGCTGGGAAGGAACAGATATTCATATTTGATGAAAGGAACTGATTTTCATTTCAGATTAAACATATTGTTAGTATGAAGATAATTTTCTTAAAATGTAAAATAATCATATGGGTGTATGTTTTTACAGAAATTAAATATACCATGCGTGCAAACATTTGCATGGGATTGGCTAGTATCTCATAATTTTTAAGAAGTGTGACAGTCTCTCAAGAAGATGATGTCTTTTCTTTAGGAGCAGTAGTTTGCAGAAGCACCTAACGAATATTATGGATGGATCCTTCTCCTTATACAATTTATGTTTATCACAAGTTCCTATCAAACCAATATTCACATCTCTACAAGTCCCTATATTGTTGTAACTGCAAAAGATCCATCCAACAGCGATTGCAAGAACGATCTCCAAATTAAGTCGGGAATGGGCAAAAAGAATGCCCGCCGTTATTCAGATTACCTTTCGACGGCTCTTATCATTGGAGCGGTAGAGCGTATTTCTACATTTCCCTTTTTCTTGTACGCTGCGTGTTCACCAACACCTTCAATCCTTTCTCTTGGATATCATTCTCGTTAAGAGAACTTGAACAAGTATTTCCTTCGAGAGTGCTTTTTCACTCAGAAAAATTCGTGACAAGCATTGGGTTCAGTTCACGTTTTGGCCACCTTTTGGAGGATTTTCCAAACCAGTAGCACAGAGGGGAGGCCTTCGATAAGAGGGATGGCGAAGTTGGTGCTTGAAAAGGTAATCATAAGCGATAACTGAAATCGAGACAGAGATGAAGCCAAAGGGATAAGTTCCCTAGGGAGAACGTATATAATTAGGGGAGAAAAGGAGTAGCCTGTCACTCTCGATCTATGGATTTACAGCCAAACATGGAGTTCTGCAAGAGCATCTCTGCCTTCAAAGCATACCTGTCAGTGGTGGGCGTAATGAGGTTCCTTCTTTCAACGGGAATTATACCCGAGAGGAAGATTTGTGTGTGTGGGAGATTACGAAGAATTCATGCAAATGGGAAAGGTAGAAATCCTGTCTACCGGTGCACTGATAAGAGCTGTCGAAAGGTAAGCTCAGTAACGGCGAGCACTCTTTTTGCACATTTCCATCTTAGTTTGGATGATGTTCTTGCAATTGCTATTGGATGGATCAATCGCTATCCCTCTGCTGTCATTTGCAAGGAGCTTGGAGTAGAACACCATACTGTTGGTCATGTCATTCAGGCCTTCAGGGATTTAATTTGTGTCTGGCTACAAGAAGAGAGCTTCCAGATCGGTGGCCCAGGGCACACAGTGGAAATCGACGAAAGTGCCTTTGGTCGCAGAAAGTATAACCGCGGTCGTCATATAAGGACGAAATGGGTCCTGGGGGGCATAGATC
>KZ309401.1:70055-100416 GCA_000376725.2 Ladona fulva | reverse complement strand
AACTTAAAAAGCGTGTTAACCGTATTCATACAGCTTAAAAGTGGAAAATTTCGTTTCACTTCTTTTTCAGATGCATTAATACAGATATGTGATAGTTTTTAAACACTACTTAAAAGGTAATATATTAATTTGATATTGAGTAGAATATTAGAGGCTATACGAGATATTTCTGTCCAACTTTCATATTCGGTTTCCAAGAAATTACTTTTCCGTAATACAAACGACAATTATTTATACACTAGTAAACGCCCCCGTCAAGCATGACGGAAATTAATTCAGTGTAAAAATATATCTATTATCGTATATATCTAATCCTCCTAAGCCAGAAACAGCCCGTCGTAAGATCACATTAACTCAGTATATTTCTTACCAGCATTTATTATATTTATTCTACTGTTTTCAAGTCATGAAAGCCTACTTTACGTACATTTGTTATAGAAAATTATAAGAACTGGTTATCCCCGTCTACTTGTATGGGATAATTCATGAAATCATGAATGTTCAGTTTCAGTGTACTATATGAATGTAGTTTTTTATATAAACTAATATTACTATCAATATAACATTGTTAAAGCGAAAAAATGTTGCTAGGATGTGAAGGAGGAAACAAAACGTTGCTCCTCCCAATAAACGATAATTATAACAATGTCTCAACAATGAATTGAACAAATAAATTCTTTATTCCTGCAATAATCACGTACAGCCAGCTCTTATTGTTAGCTTTTGCTACGAAATAACATTTTTAGGCTTTTAAATATCTCTCAGTGGCAATGTCAATCGCAGATGTTTCTGATAGGGCAATGATGAGATACATGCATGTACTATCTTCCTTCCGATATGGAAATTCTCAGCGATGAAAATCCCGATTAAAAGCTAAATTAAGTTTCGCGTCATGTTTAATCGACACAAGTGTCATTCGTTAAATTCATTTAACGTCCACTAATCACCATATAATAATAACAGTAGGCAATTAAATATCATTTTAAAAAATGCATTCAAAAACACGGAAGTCACTACTACACTCAGCTTTCTGATATCAAAAATCTTGGAGAGACGAGAAATTATTCTAAAATCTTCAAGACAACGATACTCGCCACAATTGAAATTCGTAGCTAACGTATTCTAACTAACTTGTAGGAAATGATTTTGAGCTGTGAAACTGGTAACAATAAAATCCGTTACAAGGAAATCCGTAGCAACGGAATTCTTAACAATGGGGGCGCTGCAGAAGTATGACAGATGCGAGCATCGAACCAGGATGTTCCACTTATCTGGGCGGAGGCTCTCTTCTGCCTTTGAGCTAGCGTCTGCGAGCACGCCATTCTACGAGTAGCTTCACTGCTATGATATGCAACCTTTTGTGTGGCAAAACGTATGGCGCTCTTTGATAGTCTCAAAGACATGTACATTACGAGAAGTTGCCCTCAGTTGAGGATCCATTATTTTAGAAACAGATGGGAAATCTTCACCGCCCTTCGTCACAATTCTGAAAAGAGGTTCGGAGCAAATAAACTTACTTGTTTATAACTAACTAACTTGAAGTTTGGAAAAGTACATTCTGAACAATTCTATGGAAATGTAAAGAATTTAAGGCTTAAATAAATCCCGAAAGTTTTAAGGAACTATTTAAAAGCTTTTTTTTTTTATTTTGACATGAGATGAGATTTTTAAAATTGGTCTTTCTTACTTCTTTTACCACCTTCACAATGCAGATCACGCGATAAAAATTGGTGTTTACTCCGATAATTTTGTTTTACTATGAAGTATCACCCAGAGGTTAACTACCAGGTAATTGTTTACCTTGTGCTCACGCGAGTTTTAACATAAAATAAGCTGTTGGCATAGCGTCTTTCCTGGGCGTTGTTATGGAGAATTGTTACTATTATTTTATGGTCATTACAATGGAGGGAATCTGATAAATAAAAAATGACAAAAATCGATCCGAATCTTCATTCGCTTAGAAATAATGGTAGATTTTAGAGCTTCAGCCTATATGAATACCTTACTCTTGAATTTCTAACTTCTCACGATTATTTTGCGTTAATATCCCTCAATAAAGATAAAGAATCGGAGAAAAAGCGTATTCAATTTCCTCGTGGGGAAAATATACGAAAACCTAATCCAAACATTCGATTATTTCAACCAAAAGCAGTGAAAGACTACAGTTATTCTAGGTACGCTGGCATAGTGCTACGTAAAGTATGCACTTACAGAAACTTTTTGCAGCCCTTCCTACATTAAGGGTTAACTTCGTAGTTGATAAGCCATGTGGAATAAAAATACAGGCTAAAGCTACAATTAACGGATGTTTCAGTCGTTTATCTGTAGGAAAAATTACATTATATCTATTAGNCTAATCCTCCTAAGCCAGAAACAGCCCGTCGTAAGATCACATTAACTCAGTATATTTCTTACCAGCATTTATTATATTTATTCTACTGTTTTCAAGTCATGAAAGCCTACTTTACGTACATTTGTTATAGAAAATTATAAGAACTGGTTATCCCCGTCTACTTGTATGGGATAATTCATGAAATCATGAATGTTCAGTTTCAGTGTACTATATGAATGTAGTTTTTTATATAAACTAATATTACTATCAATATAACATTGTTAAAGCGAAGAAATGTTGCTAGGATGTGAACGAGGAAACAAAACGTTGCTCCTCCCAATAAACGATAATTATAACAATGTCTCAACAATGAATTGAACAAATAAATTCTTTATTCCTGCAATAATCACGTACAGCCAGCTCTTATTGTTAGCTTTTGCTACGAAATAACATTTTTAGGCTTTTAAATATCTCTCAGTGGCAATGTCAATCGCAGATGTTTCTGATAGGGCAATGATGAGATACATGCATGTACTATCTTCCTTCCGATATGGAAATTCTCAGCGATGAAAATCCCGATTAAAAGCTAAATTAAGTTTCGCGTCATGTTTAATCGACACAAGTGTCATTCGTTAAATTCATTTAACGTCCACTAATCACCATATAATAATAACAGTAGGCCATTAAATATCATTTTAAAAAATGCATTCAAAAACACGGAAGTCACTACGAGACTCAGCCTTCTGATATCAAAAATCTTATGGAGAGACGAGAAATTATTCTAACATTTTCAAGACAACGATACTCGCCACAATTGAAATTCGTAGCTAACGTATTCTAACTAACTTGCAGGAAATGATTTTGAGCTGTGAAACTGGTAACAATAAAATCCGTTACAAGGAAATCCGTAGCAACGGAATTCTTGACAATGGAATCCGTTGCAACGAAATACAAAACATAGAAATTCCTTAGGATCGAAACGCTTAACAATGAAATCCTTAGTGACGAAATTCGTAAACAACGAAAGCAGTAGCAACGAGATACTTAACAATGAAATCCGCGGCAACGGAATTCTTAATTATTGAATCCGTTGCACCGAAATATGTAACAATGAAATCCCTTGGGAACGAAATGCTTACCAATAAAATCCTTAGAGACGAAATTCGTAAGCAACGAAACCCGTAGCAACGGAGTTGGTAATAATGAAATCCGTAGCAACGGGTCTCCTAACAATGAAACGAGGTGCTTTGTGATTGGTTTACAGCCGCCAAACACTCCATATGCATATATTCTAATCACTGCTCCTAAATTCCCGCTTTCGACGCTTTCCTTAATTTTCAGGCGCTCTTAACAAATGAACTGCGATTTTTTTTCAAATGGCTATTTCCGAAAGGGACTTGGAGGGCCTCTCGTAAAAAACGTTCGCGAGTCCTCGAACTCCGTATTTGCCCCCAAACATTTCTGCTTCCGGTCATATGTTTCTTTGAATCGCGCGATATTCACAGCTGAAATTTATGTCTCGGGCGAGCGGACGACGCAAAAAGCATCTCTCCAGGTTCGCCCACTCATATTGTAGTGCAGGCGACATATATCAGCGGACCTTCCGCATCGCCCTGTGGTCGCCGCTCAAGACCATTCCAAAGCGAATAAAAAAAACCATTGAGGGAGAGGTTGACGACACGTAAATTGGCACCGGAGGAATTCTTCAAGTTTCGTCAGCTCTGCATTAATTCCAAACGCACCCCTTGTATGTACCAAAATTCAATGGAAAAATAAATAAATACATCTAAATTAATAAAAAATTCTTAGCATAATCGCCATTTATTTATTAAATAACGCCTTAAAACTGAATCCAATTTAAAAAACTTTTCAGATAAAATTGTATTNTTTTATTAAGTATCAAATGAACCTTCTACTGTTTTTATCATTATCCATTGGTACCACTGTTTATTTAAATAATAACCTCTGGAACGGAAAAAGCGTCTTAGCAACTGTTACACCAACCAAAATTTCATTCTTAGCAACGCAAACATTCACTTGACTACTTCGTAAAAGTTAACGGAAAATCGACGTATTTTACGAAATTTTTCGCACTTTCGAATCTGAAACGTTATTCAATTGTAAAAACAACATCTCAATAATGTTCATCTACAGACTACTTAAGAGAATTATGGATAGTTATACCGTTCAAAATAAAAACTTTTCTGCAACAAAATCAACTTTAAATTTTATGTGTGCAGATGTGATTTTCGGTTGACGACACGTAAATTGGCACCGGAGGAATTCTTCAAGTTTCGTCAGCTCTGCATTAATCCGAAAACAAGGAAACGTAGTCGATGGAATAAATTAAAGCTACCTCCTCGACCATAAATTTTCTGTAATGCCGAAAAGTGTTTTTTCCGTGTTCTGGGAATGTCAGCCGCTTAACTACAAAAATATTCGTATTCGGACAGGTGTTAATTAATGACTAAAGTCCACATTTTCGCATAAATTGCCAAAAGAATGAATAAGTGTACTTATTTACATCGGTTCCGGTTAGGTTCAGTTTAGTCATAATGCATCGTTTCTAATAATTCACGATTTAGCCCGATATTTGCTAAACATCCAAATGTTCATTAAAGGCAACTAAATTGATAGCGATGATTTAGTCCGATATACTCAGTCTTATAAATCCAAAGATCCTAGATTAAGTCCTATAAATTATTAATAAATTAAGTCCATAAGTTATTAATATATTTAGTTCATATAAACGCTAGATTTAGTGCGATGAATCCATAATCCGGAGAAATATTTTTCGATATTATAATTAATAATAAATGATTGTTTTCTATTAGATATTGCGAGAATTTAGATAAAGTAAATGAAAATAGTGCAATATGGTACGCTGTAAATGTTGTAAATGTAGTTTTCAAAAAATCCGCTATGACAACCACATGAGTGTAAGATTCAACCACTAATTACTAAGAATAATTTTATAATTGATGCTCATATACGTAGAATGAATGATAAGATGTTCGATATGGACTGGAGTTGGCTGGAGAGTTGCAGTAATGAATTATAGCATAGATAATCCTAGAACACGAAAAAAGGCGAAATATTTCCTTCAGAATGAATACCATACTCAGCATATTCATTTTAAGAATATCAGGCAGTGATAAAATTGCAATGTCAGCCCATTCTGATACACCTGAACCGAATCGTGAAGATAAAATTCACAGCAACGGAATTAGTAACTATGAAATCCTTAGCAACGGAATGCGTGTCAACGAGATCGTTACCACCGTGATTCGTAACAATGAAATCCTTAGCATTGAATTCGGTAACAATGAAATTCTTAGCAGCAAAAACCGTAACAATGAAATCCATAGCAACGAAATTCGTCGAAATCCTTAGAAACGGGAGTTAAAAATATAACACACATGAAAAAAGGTCGTTTTATTACTAACAGTAAAATCTCGAATACCCTACTAGTAGAATGCCTTCATAGCTTATGAATTAGAATACCTTTCTTTAACAACTCAAAAAGAAACATTAATCCTTCAATTTATCACACCACGTTAACTACAACTCTCCATTTTCATGTCCCATGTACAACATTTCCTATTCCATCGACAACCAATTTTTATAAACTCCCTCCTTTCCTTCATAGACCCTTTCAAATTGTCACGTGAATCATTCATTAAAAAATCAATTATTGCGTGATTGTTAAAGTGAATCATCTCTGATGCAAATAGTTAAGTTTTTACCTAAATATTTTCTTTAGATTCAGTCATTGTTGATCCGTTGCTATGTCACGCATTAACAATGTCTACTGTAAATTTTTTTGTTTCGAACTCACTCTATATGAGTATCACTATTTGTCAATATATTGGATAAAATGTTGATGAATATGCGAAACTTATGCAATTTTCGCAAAGCTACATTTCTCTTCGAGATTCGACTATGAACTATCGCATACCTGAGGGAGATTGTTACTAACTGCAAAGCAAGGAAACAGCCCTGGAACTGTCTTAGGTTTTGTTTCCGATGACAGAAAGGTCGTTAGGAACGGACCCGAGGAGAGAGGTTAGTCCCTAACGCCTCTGCACCTCATACATACGACCGCAAAGGCGTCTTTGCCCAAGCAGGGCCGCCGCAAAAAAGGGGCGATGCCAAGCCAAAAACGTTCCTTAACCTAGTAGACGAGGTGTTCTCGATTAGTCGTTAGACTAGGAAACTGGGCTCAATGAAGAGGTTGCCATCCCTTACTAATTCTCAATCGTCTATAGCAATTCTTATAAAGATCAAATAGCGGAAACAAAAGGCAATGGAATAATATTATGAATAATTCTGAGATACTGACTAAAACTAGTTTCCTAGTTCTAAGTTTTATTAATGTTTTATTCTTTAAACCTTTCTTCCTCTTCTTCCGGAACAATTATTGTGGGGCGTGATTCGCGTTATTCTTTTGTACATAATTTTTTGTATATAATTATTTTGTATGTAATTCTTTTGTAAGTTTTCTTTTAAAGAGAGTGTATTTTTTTATATACTTGTATAATTCTAATTACTTCCACAAGTTACCTATTTGTAGTGTTTAAATTATAATATTAATAATAATAATAACAATAATAATAATACTAGCGGTAGTTTACGAATTAACAGCTACGAATTTTTTAAATAAAACTGTCTGTCTGAAAAATACTTATCTCGATGTTCGATGTACCTCTGTACAATTAACTAGGAGATGGGAATGAGGCTTACTAGGCAAGATGAGGAGTGAGGTAAATTTGCATTGCTTTCAACATTGTGACAGAATGCTATAAGCGATACAATTCTACTTAAGTTGTTTGGCAGTTTAAGACACTGAGATTGGCAAGTGTGGATTTGTAGTGGTTTTAAGTGAATTAAGTTTTAAGCATGACTAAATTTTATTAAGTATCAAATGAACCTTCTACTGTTTTTATCATTATCCATTGGTACCACTGTTTTTTTAAATAATAACCTCTGGAACGGAAAAAGCGTCTTAGCAACTGTTACACCAACCAAAATTTCATTCTTAGCAACGCAAACATTCACTTGACTACTTCGTAAAAGTTAACGGAAAATCGACGTATTTTACGAAATTTTTCGCACTTTCGAATCTGAAACGTTATTCAATTGTAAAAACAACATCTCAATCATGTTCATCTACAGACTACTTAAGAGAATTATGGATAGTTATACCGTTCAAAATAAAAATGCTCTGCAACAAAATCAACTTCAAATTAGATGTGATTTTCGTATACGTGACGTTGCCGAACCGAACCGTAGTCCACTTGTTACGTGATTATTGTAACGACAACAACAACAATGATGATGATGATGATAATAAAAAGGTCAATAAGAAATTGCTGACATCGGGAGGATAAATAAAAAAAATCTGTAGACGTGATAGAGTAAAGAGCACTTAAACCTTCTTCAGGAATGGAAGAAATACCCCTATAAAAGGATAAGAGTCGTGAACTCAAGACAACCCGTCTCATGAGTAAAACAAACCATTTTCAGTGAGCGGAGTGCAAATAAGGTTCGCTAACATTAGGAAAATTACAGCGTAAGCGGCGACTGCTCGGTCTAAGATAGCCATAAATGACCAAAGCACGGATGACATTTCGTTCGGAAGAAGTAATGGGCCAAGTGAAAGGGAGAGTGGTTATGGCTGATTGGAATGCAGAGGTTGTTCCGCATGACGCCCCAGGAATTCCGCCTTGGGAATACAGATGATGGAGGGGCTGGAATTTCGTGAATGAAACAAACGTGACATCGCAAATAAAGGGTCGCCGTACCGTGACTAAGGCTCACCTGGGAAGGGATAAAAATAAATTTCGTATCGATAAAGCTTTCGGAAAGGGAATAATTTGGTGTTGTGGCGAGAGAACAGCCTTTTTCTATGAGATTCCGAAATTCGTTTCAGCTATGGCCGAAATATAAGGATTTCGCATCATTTATAAACGGTCACGGGATTAAATTTGCATGAAGTTCAATGGATTGCTTACTTAAAAAAAAATAGTAAGCTAAAGTCGATTTTACTTAATTTCAACGAAAAATTGGCTAGCGTTATCCGGATGTTTCAAGACTTAGGGTTGGAATCTTTAGGAAAAATCGACATAAATATTGTCTGATTTGCTTAATGTATTCAGTGAAAGTCTTCCCTTGGAAAACGTCCGATCAAATTAAAGAAATCGGGGGAGAAATAGGCAATCTAACACAAGTAATAGGCAATCAGAAAACAGATCTCGATCGCTTCTGATTCGCTTTCCTGTAAAGCAAAACCACGTTTCCATAGTAAATGTTTGCTGCGTCATCTACCACTGGTAACATACCACCCACTTTACTACTAACAATAGGTCATTGTTATTGTTAATCAATGAAGTAAATGTTTAGTATAAAAAATTAACCAAACTTACTGTTGAATCTCATCGGAGAAATAAAAGTTGATATACGTAGTATTCTTTGCGAATTAACGGACTCATAAAAAAATCACATAGTTACCGTAACTAAGGAGACGGAAGAATACCATATTAACCCAACAAAAAGTGTGTTATTAGCTTCGTAATTTGTGAGATTACGCCTCTCTAAAAGTGAAAATACAGCAAATATTGGTCGCCTTAGGAATACGCAAAACCAAGATTATTAAGAAGCAGTCAAAATGGTTTGTAAATTGACCCAGCGATTTGTCATCAAAATTCCCAAGGAGAAACGGACATGAAAAAAGTCTGACGGAACCGGGACTCGAACCCGGGTCTCCCAATTGCCGGTCGGTTGCTCTATCCATTGAGCTATCCCGCCAGAACATTTGTGCCAAGTCATCTAACCCATTTCCTTGTTTGTCATCAAAATGTTCAAAGTGCCTCTTCGATCACCAATTCTTATCATTATTAATCAATCAAATCATCGTCATTAATCATCATCATCAATTGTTATAATTATTTAATAAAATGAGACAACATTGTTAGCAAATTCTAATGCAAAAAGGCACGCTCTCGGATTCTACAAACAACACGGTCGTCAAGGAGAGGGACAACCTCAGTCGCATATCTTTCTGAGATCGATATTTATTGACGAAACTACGAGAATATCGGCGGGGCGTTTTCAAACCGTTAGAGGAGAGCATGTTAGACAATCCTGGGCTTAGATTTTATTTACTAACCAGTAAACACCCCCGACAAGTATGGCGGAACTTAATTTAGTTTAAAAGTCATGTCATGTTTTCAAGTCATGAAAGCCTACTTTCCGTACAATTCGTATAAAAAACTTACAAGAACTGGTTAACTCCGTTTACTTATATGGGAAAATTCATGACATCAACATTCAGCAATGGCGTCAGTCGTGAAAAGGATAGGTTGTTTATTTCC
Organism: Ladona fulva; assembly: GCA_000376725.2. NCBI lineage: Eukaryota > Metazoa > Arthropoda > Insecta > Odonata > Libellulidae > Ladona > Ladona fulva. The sequence continues at coordinate 90,711 of KZ309401.1, read as the reverse complement.
CAAAAATGTTACGAGTTTTCCGTGTATTTTATCAAAATTCTCGCAATTTCGGATTTACCTCAATATTGCAGGACTAAAATAAGAATCTGTGATCATTTTCCTTTCTTGAGACACTTGTTTCAATTTCGTAGGACCATTTCTTCTAACTTTATTTTGTAAAAGAAACAACCTCTGCAAGTCATAAAGACGTACTCTACGTTCATCTCTTATGGAAAGGTATTATGGGCTCCTGGGTTCGAACCCGGGCCTTTACAGAGATGATAATAGTCTTCCTGAGGGTTTCAGCATCGCAGAAACACATTTCAGTTTGTTTCAGATCTCTAAGTCAAGCCGTTTCTGAGATAAATAGGGGGACGGACAGACGGACGGACGGACAGACATGTGCTTTTTATATATACGATTCCTACTTTTAGCACGATCTTCTCTTCAAAGTCAAATTTCCTCGTGAAGAAAGTTTTAATACTTTCAAAAGCCCCAATTAAGATCATTATGAGAAATGGGAGGCTCTTTCTTTTGAAATCTCTCTGAGTGAAGTCAACGACTAATGAAAAGAATTAAGGGTTTATTTATATCTTTGATGATTATAAATATCTTTGACGTGAATGGCACTGCAACGTGTGACTTAATAATGACCAAGACTTATGAAAAGGACCTCAGATAATGAATGTAATCCAATTCTATTCCTTTTAATAATTAGTTTCATCTCATTCCTTTTCGTCTCCCATTGAAGCGGGGGCCGTATTTTCCGCTCCAATCTCGGCCCTCGAATAGATTAATATCGCAGGAAGTTAATAAAGGCCAATCTAATAACAAACTCTTATATTCGTTTTCGGGATATAATTAAAATGTGAATGGAAGTCTTGAGAATTGAATTTTCTCTCAATCCACCCGAGAAAAGCGAAAAGGATTTCGGAGAATGGCTGAGGTAATCATATCAAATTGGATCTTCGATTTATCGTATTGGTGTCTACACGCGATCTTCGTCGAAAGCAATGACGACAACAATTATAGCGTCATCCAGTTTCTAGGAAACGGCCATTGTCGCCGTGGATGTTTGACTTTGGAATACGAAGACGACAATGGAAGGCAAAGATAACAATGGGATGCAAACGCAACTATAGAGAAGAAGAATGTTTGCGTAGCTTCGGCGCCTACTCAAGGCTAATTAAACCAGGTTTCACACATGAGGACTTACTCAAAAGTACTAAGGCAAGCGAAATGATCGTGACTTTTAAGGAGCGAGATTGGGATGACAAAAAGAACTGAGGAAGTCACGTTAACATAAAGAGAAGCTTGTGAGAAAAACGACTACTGGTCATGACACTGGTATATTTATAAGTTGGCGCAACTAACGAGAATACTTCTCAAAAATGTTTCGATGAAGACAAAAACGTATCAACTAGGGCATCATGAAATTATTACGATAAGATTAGAAAGAATCACTTGCTTCTAACATACAATCACCAATTTAGATGGAATTGGCAGCTGTTCAATAAATAACCCAATTTTGGAACCCTTGAAGATGGAAGCTTTGTTTCCGAAATGCGCATAGGGTAACTCTTTGTAATCGGTTATTCGGATTTTCCCGTACACCTCTATACGCGAGTTCTTCCTATCAAAATACGGCTTACGGAGTGTTTTTAAACCTCTAATGAAACCTCTAACAATATTCAAATTTATAATAAGTACACAGATTAGAATACAAGGGGCGTAGCCAGGATATATTTCTGGGGTAGGAGGGTGGGTTCTTAGCCATGGAGTAAGGGGAGTTTCTGATCAAAATGTAATAAAGACAGAACCAGATTTATAGTTACATAATTCCACTATGAGTGACATCCGTAACTGTTAATAGTAAAAAAATACAATATACCTCCCATTACCTCCATTTTCTTACACACATTTTCGTTTTGAGAGGAAGGTTAACACCCCAACACCGCTATGACTACGACACAGAAAATACTACCTTCAGGTAGGTTCACGTGCCCTAACATTTCCTATTCATTACCCTTTCTTTCATCCCATCTTCCTTTAACCATCTATTCTACCCTCAGTTACTTTCTTCAGCAATCCCTCTCATCTCAATATTTAACCAACCAATTTTCTCTGATGACGCTTAGTTACTTAAATTAAAACCTTTTCTACAGCCATCTCTGGAGCCTGCATATAGACGTGTACACCCACCCTATATACCAATTTCTTACGTACTTTAGAAACTAAAGGAACACAATGCACAACTCAGCATTGCCAAACACTTTACAAAACCCTATTCGCAAACACTAGACGTCCCAATTTCGCGATTTATATAGCTTCAAACTTTTTCGATCCCTCCAACTCTTGAGGAATTCAAAACGCCAGGAACACGGCTAAGAAGTTCGCACCATCGGAAAACTCCATAAACAGCCCCTAAATCAGCCGATTTCATACGCGATTTCCTCCCGAAGATATCCGCCGTCGAACGGAGAGGCAATATCGACGTTTTTATTGTCTGAAACTGCTCCGTTAACCCATTAAGAAGGCATGTCCCTCTTTAACTCCCGCCTAGAATTTAACACGAATAATCCATCGGGATGGAGTCTTTAAGGAGGATCCCGATAGCTTATATCTTTTAGCCCAATTCAGGAGTCAACTGGAGCGAAATGGAGGAGAGCATCTCTGGGAGAGAAAAAGGCCCTGGAGATGAAATAGTGGCGCAGCATCAAAAGGATTCGCGTCAGGGGCAGAACTTTAGGGAAGAGACTTTATTATCGCCTTCCCTTCTTTTTACTGCCTCCTCTTCCGCCCCATCTTCCCTTTCTCTTTCCTTCCTTTATCTCCCGTTGCCAATCCTTCCTTTATTCGCACTGATAAGCTCAAACTTTGTTTCTCTTTGAATTCACCCCCTACAGTCCACCTTTCCATTTGACGACAAATTAAGTTCCTATGACAACATCTACAACTAGTTCCATTTATGACACAGAAAATGATGCACCTGGTTAGCGAGCAGTCATTCTACATATATAATTACATTTGCAAATTTATAGTACGCATACCAAATATGCATATAGACATGTTATATGTTTCTCCTGCATAATTCGTTATTATTTTAGAATGTAGTACAAGGCAGAGGAAAACCTATAGTAAAGTCCATTTCTCCTCAGTCTTATTCGTGAATGCTGTAATATGAAAGCAACCAGGGTATAAGTTAGTAGGAGCTAGTTCGGTAAGGGCCTAAAAAAGTACAATGAGGAAAGGAGGGGAAAATTACCTCACTCCTCATCTTGTCTAGTAAGCCTCACTCCCTATCCAAAACTATGAGTAGCTAAAGGTAGATGGGATGAGAACCCGACCAGCCTGCGGGCCGAATATGTCACAGAAAAATATGTATATACTAGTAAACGCCCCCGTCAACGACATGCTATTTTAAGAAAAAAATATGTTCTTCGGCAAATAAATAATAAATCGCTAATGCTTTACACTAGCTAGTTGTTTTTCATTTTATGGGCATTTTTGTTAAAATTATTTAATTTTTAGGGATTAAAAATAACAATTGAAATTTTAAAGCAAAATATAGAAATTCATACACTAAATAACCAATTTTTTAATCATCCTTCAAAGCTAAGCTAAGTCGCTCTTAAAAAAACTTACTCAAAAATAGATAGAGCACGCATGGAATTCCTTACGGATCGAAAAACATAATAAATGAGCAGTTTCATTTTAATATACAATTATCCTGCACTCAAATTTGCAAGCTATGGAATAGGATATAAAAAATGCTGTTATTTTGATAAAAAGGAAGATAGAAGTAAAATCGCTCTTAATCTCAAGCATTTATACATTTTAATTTTATTCTCTGCGACTTTTATAGGTATATCAGAACAAAATTAAATAGTAAATGATATTTCTTGAATTTCAGTAATCATTGACATGTAGTTCCTCTTACTATACGATTAAATATAGTGCATTCTCATAAATAGAGATACATTTCAGACTTATTTACATTGATATGTAAATTTCATTCATTTTGTAACCTGTATTTACGGTCTAGTGCAACGGTTAATTTCTTAAAAGGAATCCATTCATTACTCCTGCAATTCCACTGCTTTCTAATCCAATCTAATCTAATGTTTCTCAAAGCTGATGAATTGTATTGCAAGATCTACTGTGCCGTCGAATTATACATGTTAACAGAAGTGTAAAAATTAAATTTTGTCCTTTCGTCATTTCTAAACTTTCTCAACTTATTAACAATCCCAGCAGTTCTTGAGAGATCTGCTTAGCTAGGAACTCCATTCTATGCCGTTTTTACCGCATTATAGGACGAAATTTGCCAAATCTAAGCTTATATCGACTGCTCTATTTCTTTACACATAGTTCCAGCCCATTTGAAGTAAATTAGGTCTTTAGACCCTGAGTTCACTATGGGAACCTTTCTCTTTAATCGTAAGAGAAAAAACTGAGCTGCATTCCGATAAAAATGTATCCCCAACTACCGTTTCGTTAACCATCCATTATTTAGGGAACAAATGTTTTTAATTAGAAAATCTTTGGACATTTTTGGAAGATTATTTCGGAAGAATTCCCAGCGTGAACAACTGCTACTTTTATAAATAAACTTGATCAATTTTTGTTTGAAATCCTGTTGTAAACCGCGAGCTTGTCTCAAACTGTAGAAATTATTCAATAAATACCATTCGATTTGAAGTTAGTAAGTTAACTAAATTCCTTAAGTTATTTATAAAGCGTTTTTACACATCCAGGGCTAGGAAAATTTTCATATATGTACATACATTTGCGTTTCCCGAATATTGATCGTCATTTTCCAACTTTTGAATAGTTGAAAAACCAAGAATTCATTTGTAAGTTGCTTACATTTTCACTCAATGGCTCATTAAAGCTAACCTAAAATGATGCTTTCTTTGGAGGGCTTATAAAAGGCAGCATCGTTTCGGAAAAGATATTCGCTCGATATTGATATTCTCTGACATTAAAACTGGTCAATAATTTATGTTTTAGTTAAAATTGTTTAGTAAAACTGGATGTTAAAAAGTTAGGTTTTATAAAGCGCATTGCAGATAGTTGCTATGAGAAGATTAGAGAGCAGTTTTATTTCACCTGGGTCAGGCCCCACCTGGAATATGCGGCGAGTATATGAGATCCAGCGGATGAAACGTGTACCCGCGAACTCGATACGATTAGGCAATACGATTATCTTTTTAATACTACTATTAAAAAAGCAAGGGTTGAGTAAATGCTCTCAGACACAGTTTGGGAATCCTTGAAAAAAAGTAGATTAGGCTGCGATTACTTGATAAATTGAGAAAACGTACATTTGCAGTAATCGGAATTATGTGACCCATGCTGCTTTGGCCGATCAGAGCGTATAATAAGAGAAATAGTTGCATGGACAAGTCGTTTTAGGGACTCATTCTTTCTTTTAACGAACGATACGCGACAACAATAAGCTAAAGTAGTAGATCAAGCGCTCGGTGTTTACACCCGCTGCCACAACCCCAATGATGGCTTGCAGGATACTTATGTACATGTAAATGAAACTACCTGCCTAGGTGTAGCAATAATTCAAATCAGTTCTACTGAAATTGGGACTATACATTAGATCACATCTTGGAAACGTACTCGTATAACTACCTCTAGACTTAACATTAACTCATGAAATAACTACCGTTATCTTTCGGAGGAGAAGCAATCAGAACTACTCACTATATTCCTCCGTATTTTCATATTTCAAAGCACTCTCTTCGAAGGTGAAAATGGCGATCTACGTCTTTCCATTACCTATGGTAAAGTAGCATACTTAAGTATCTCAAGGGTGATTTAACATTACATATTTGCAAAAGTTAAGGGAGAAAGTTGGAATCACATCTGTTAATATTTTGCTTTCGCATGATAACTTTCTAGTGAAATTCCTTATTCTGTAACATATGGTCGAATATTCCGGAACATAAAAGCTATTCATATGGTAATATAGAACACCAAAATTCCATCATCGATGAAAGAAGCCTTTACTATACAAAACTTGACAGCTGGTACGCATTTGTAATTTTATCTTCTTATATAGGATGGAGTGGCCAATTCATAAGATGTAAAACAGTCATTGCAGTAAAAGCTATTCCTATGATTATGATATAATAATACAATCGACTAAAGAAGCCCTTCTTTTGTTAAATTCCATAACTGGAAAAAATTTTAAATTTGTCTATTTATGACCTATATTAGTCTTCCTGTTTCGTCAAAATTAATAGCATTTTCTTATAAATTACAGAGAGGGTGAAAGCAACTAGGAATACTTGAATACAATTTTAAAATAGGTATAACTAACTCTTTTTCGTTTAAATTTAAAATTTACTCTGGTAAGCAAATAGGCACCGATTAAGAATACCTGAACACAGTTTAAGAATAGGTAAAATCGACTATTTTCCTTTGAAACTTAAAATATATACAGGTAAACATATTGGTATACAAATGTCAGATCTAAATTTAGAGGAGAAATTAATGAAATCAATTGGATGGAACCAAAAGATGAATACGGCGTTATCAGTACACCATATTTCAATTCAGTGAGAGATTTATCGGAGCTTTCCTTCAAAGTCTTCTTCCCCACTACCTTGCTTTCCATGTTGTAGCATTGTATCTTGCACATCAATCTTACTAAAGTACAACTGTGGCTAAGAAGTATTTTTCAAGTACACCCTTTTAAAGTTGGTCCTGGAGCAAAATTTCTGCGAGGAATCCTAATATAAGAAATCACGCTTTTCTTCTCCGCCAGCCTTCCTAGGGGGGGCAAAGGCAAGTAGTTGATTTAAGGTATCAATTTCGCCCTCAAAGTTAACTCGTTTGTCTCCCTCATCCCAACAACTTTTATCTCCCGCAGCCCTCATGCAATCCTCAAGAGACAGTTGGGCTTCCGAAGTTGGCAAAGAGTTGGTGAGAAATATACCTTTAATTTCGACTTGTGACGCATCTCTGCTCCTCTGTTTCAATCCGCCCTCTTCATCTTCCCTCAAATTCTCTTCTCCTTAATCAAGGAGATACCCTCCCCCTCGACACATGTTAACCCTTTCTATTCAGTTCATCCCCCAGTCGGTTCCCTTTCGCCAATTTCGAGAGCCACCAACCAGGCACACGGGAAATTCCGCTGCCAGATTTACCCTCATGTTACGACGAATGAAAAAAAATGGTAAAAACGCAAAAGTTTCCTTCCGAAAGACTGCCTCCTCTTCATGAATTTAAACAGTTTTTTTTCGGGGTGTTGTCTGGCGCGTTGATTTAGGGTTGAAAATTAGAAGAATAAAATTCGCGAGGCGAGCGCGCGGCGCTGATTAAATTAAGCTACATGACGATTTCACCAAGGCAGAAGGGATTCGAGGAATGAAGAATAGACTTGGGATAACACACGCGGAAACGGCATGAGGTGGAAACGAAAAGCATCCCGCTTTTTTCAAGCCTTAATTGAATTTGCGCGATTAATTTAGAGACAGACGTTTCTCAGAAAGCCAAGAAGGATCCATCCTTTGCCTAGTTGGAATGTTACATGTCGTAAAAGTATATCCACGGCATAGGTAAGACGAATTAAGTTTGTGCATGCCAATGACGTCTAAGCACATGGTAACAAAATGATCCGTCAAACTGAACCAGAAAAGAACGGGTATCGCTGGATGGTATTACTTCCAATCTGCTCAAAATGACCTCGGGAGTCCCTCAGAGTTGCGTTTTTGGACCGCTATTTCTTTTAAATTTATGTCTTCGACCATAATAATCACATTGGTATTATTAAAGTTAAGATGTTTGCGGATGATACGGAAACTTGAGATATAGAAAGTAGAGAGGATGATGGATTAAACCTGTCCAACCGTTTACGTAGCATTATGAAATGGTGGGATGATTGGCAGTTAGAGCTAAATGTAGACAAATGTTCAGTAATTAACTTCTTCGAAAGAAAATCTGATTCCAAGAATATTCGTACGGTCGATTCGTCCGAAGGCAAACATAATTAACTGTAGAATATTTTACACATCCTGGAGTAACCTTCACGAATAGCATAACATGGGGTACCCTCATCCGTAATTTAAGTGGACGAGCACTGGAGAAATTCGGATACATCAAGAGAATAATCGAAAGGATCGAAAAATATTCCTTCAATTATGCCACTTTGCGTTAGTTAGGCCTAATCATGGGTTTTTACGTAGTGTTAGGAACACTTCCGATAACTGTTTCTTGTATTCGAGAACTTGAGAAAAGACAGTAAAAGGCTTTACATTTCGTGTAGAATTACTACGACACATGAGTGAGCGTTACTGAAATGACTCAGAACAGAGGATAGGAATCTCTACATGAAGAAAGTTTTAACAAAGTCTTATATTACTTAATAAGTTTAGAGGAAGAAGCCGATATTATGCGTCTTCCCTGTTGCATGGGCATCTCTGATAATGAGAAGAAAATTAAAGAACTAGATTCTATAAATAAACGCTTCAAAATGGAATTAGGGAAGTAGAGTCATGGTGCATGCACCCCCTGCCACACGCCGAAAGGCGGATTGCAGGGTACATACGTAGATACAATACATAATAACTATATCATTAATGAAAACCAATCATAGCAATGAGCACAGCACGACACAAGAATTCATGATTTCTAAAATAATACAACAAATCTCAGGCATTAATACACACAGAAACTAGATGCACACAGACACAAAATACAAATACAAAATATTACAGAAATTTTGCATGTTCATAAAATTCGTCCTTTATCTTCAGTAAGGGCTGTAAATATATCGCGCGATAGTTTCTAAGTATTAAATTAAAGAGTATTGCGAGGTACTTAACTTAAAATTCACTTCATACAGGTTTAGCTTGCGTTGCTTCCTACGGTTCTCTATAAATACATTTAGGTTGCTACGCTGCGAGTCGTCCGGTAAACATAAACAAGTTCGTGCGCTGCGTCCGCCTTCTTTTTTTATCTCCCTTGTCACCTCCCTGTTCCAAGTTTGATATGTACACCTGTTCCAACGCTTGAATCATACGAATAAGCAAGCTTTTTTTCTAAAGGAAATAATGGAAGGTAAAAAAATCCATTCTTAGATTGTCCTTTTTTATTTACCTGCGAGTTTATTTTCCTAATTTTGTGTACTTTACAGCTTGTTCCTAGCATACGCAAAAAAAGGCTTGAAAAAATACGAAAGTCAAATTCGGGTGAGCGAATTTTTGTGCAAAACTGAGATTCGCGCAAATACGACGGATATTTTTATTCTTTCAAGTAGATAAAGAATCTCTAGCTTGAAGCCTTGTCTCATTTAACGTCTGTATCAGCTGATTATTGCATGGAGATATCCGCAAAAGTTAATGCGAAAATGCTATTTTTAATCAGGAAGTCGAGATTTACTAAAAATATGTTCCATCAAGAAATAATGCATAAAAAGAAATCAAAATAAAAGAAGCAACTTCACGTGTTACTGATTACATACTTTTATAGGGAAAAAAAGGAAAAATCCATCATTTTCACCAGTTACCCCTTGACTATACAAGATTCGAGCCAATCAGAAAACGGTAAAAATTTAACGTACTTAAATCTCTCTTTTTAAACCCTTACATCTCTTTTACTTTGAAGATATATTAATCTTATTTATCGAATCATATAGACAATAATAGTAAACTGTTATCAAGTATGATTTTCAGTTTAAAGTTGTATTTGGTCAAGCAAGTTTAAGCGTTTATATACCATCTATTCGCGAATCAAAAACGCAATGCGTTCCGTATTCCTGAAGTGGACATAAACTTGATACGTGCGCAAAATGCACGATTGAGATTAGGTCGCATATCTTAAATATATACGCGTATTAGTAAACCATACGCTGTGTTAAACGAATTCTCGAGTGAGTGAGTAAGGACGTGAGATGAGGAATGAGGTAATTTCCCCGTGCTTTCCTCACAGAGCACGAATGCTATAAAAAAAAACAATTCAACGTAAGTAAAGCACTCTACGAGGAATAATTTTCGTAGCTTTCCATTACAATAAATCTCAATGCCATCATTCAGCACCACTTAAACCTCTTTCCCTTTCAAAGTTCCCAAACCATTAATAGGACTGAAAGGAAATTAAAAGAAGGAAACATTTTCTACTATCCTGTACCAAAGCGTCAATGAAAAATGTTCCTTTCACTAAACTAAGACTTCAGCAGCATAAATATATATACGAAACGGTCTCAAGGAGTAACTGATATGAAAAATGTCCTGTCTATCGACGTAATAGACTCCTTCCCGAAGTATCTGGGATAAAACCGGGAAAGTATTGACTCGAACCCGGATCTCCCTCTTTCCAGATGACTGCTCTAGCCAATTGAGGAATTACGCCAGATTATAAATGAACATAAATTATTAGAAGAATTGAATGCAAATCATATATATAACAATCAAATGTCTGTCCGTCCGTCCGTCCGTCCCCCTTTATTTTTAATTTTATTTTCCTTTTTAGACCTAGAATTACTCGATATACGTATATACGTGTATCGAGTGAATGCGTATTTATACGCAATACGAGTAAAGGTAAAAGTTAAAGGTGGTCCTCCATGTCCAAATAATGCCTCGGAAGTTAAGCCCTCTTCGAGGCGAATTCGGTTTTCAGGGAATCTGTACCACACACAGGACTTCAACCTCCTCTCAAATCATCTCCGCTATCCCGTCCTCAACCCACTTCCTCCTCATCCTCCAAAAGTCAGACTTCCCGAAAAAAACCGATTCCCTTCGTTCACCTCCATCCAGAATAGACGAGCATTCTGAAACGTCGTAAAACAACCTCGGTCCAACTTTCCTTTTGTCTTTGGCTCTCTCTCTCTTCCTAGCATTCCTTTCGCTTGCTTCTTCTCCCTCTTCCAATTCTCCCTTACATCTGCTCCTCTTCCTTTAAAAATCGTCCCTTATCGCCAGGCGATCACGTTTTAGCTCACCGCCATTTTTCTTTCCCTTGCGTTCCGTCTTCGCTCCAATTTTACCCGCATTCCCTTTTCTGTTTTCTTTCTTTTCGTCTTCGACTCCTCTCACATTCCTCACCTTAACCCCTTTCCTTCCAAATTTATCCTATCCCATCCACCTTTCATTTTTTTACTTTCCTTTCACTTTCACTTCCCATTCGATGTAATATTTCTTTCACTTCCATCCCGATTTCACTTTCATGGACATTTCACTTTCCTCTTTCATTTCTCTTTAATCTTGATTTCACGTTTATCTTCCTTTCACTTCTTTGATTTTTAATTACCTTTTACTTCAGTCTCTATCCTGCGCTTTTCTTACAACCTCCATTCCCTATCTTTTCGCTGCTTCATCTTTTTCTTTACAGAGACATGCTTCCTCAATCATTTAATACTTTATAAATATTTATATTTTAACATATTATTTCAATCACATGATGTTTTAATGCACTTCATTAATTCCAATGAATAATGATTGACTAGTCACTAACAGATGCCACAGTTCAAATCCACATGCAGCTGCTTCCGTAGCGAGATTTTTCTTCTTATAAACACTACAAATCATAAACATTCATCATGATCGTTCTTTCACTTAGGTGAGTTATTGATGATTATATAAAGGGCAATTAAAGTTAGACATGCCTTCCTTACTCTGTTGAAATGAAAAGGCTGAATTCACGGTGCTAGAGGTTGTGCATGGTATTAACTCTGTTGCTATGGATAATCTTTCTACATTACCCTTCTAGTAAAAACAACGACTCAAGGAATGATTCTTGAATTCAGCATTATATATTTTTCTGTTAAAAAAGTACACAATTTAACATTTCAATCTCCCATTTCACCTCTCACGCCTCACGAAACCCTCCCCTTTTGGTTTCAACTACATCTCTTTTCTCATTTTCCAACATTAACTTTCTTAATTCCTTTTACCGAACCTCTTCTCTTACAAATACCACCTTTCATAATTTCCATTTCCATCATCCTTTCAGATACTTTTCTCCCCTACCACGTCTTCTCATTCTATTGCTTACATCTCTCCATCCATCTTTTATCTTCCTAAAACTTTAAAAAGACAATCAAAAGACTTTCACTGAATTTCCATGTTTTTTTCTCAAACTCACATCTTAAAACCATTCTTTTTACTTCTCCTCAGTTTATCTCCCCCATATTTCACTTTCCCTAATCTACCATTCACTTATCTCAATTTCGGCCTTTTACTTCACTTATCACTCTCCATACATTCACTTCTTTCTATATTCCCTCTCCTAGTCGTCTTCCCCTTCCGCTGGATCTACAATATTTCACTTTCTCTTTACGTCCTTTCACTTTTACATGTCCTCGCTTTCACTTGCATTCATTACATACATTACTTCCACTTTCCTACCCTACTTTGCCTTTTCCATATCCCTCCTTTAGCCTACTCCTCCTCCGCGGGAGTCACCCATATTCCTCCACTTTCTCTTCTCTTCCTTTCACTTATCTAATTCCCTTTAACATCCCTCCTACGCAATGTCGTCATTTTTGCCGCGTTCCCGTAATCCTCCATCCTCTTTATCTTTCATAACTCTCGAGTTTCTGGTTTAATCCTTCTCCGTTTTTATGTCACATCCTTTCCTTTTTATCGCTGCCTTAGTCTGTTTATCTTCCTTTATTCTTTCTCTCTCTCTCTCTCTCTCTCTTCAGGAATCCTCTCACGAGGACCTTTCCCCAGAGATGGGGAATTTCACGAGCAGAATGTAACAAGTGAAGAGGGCAGCCCCCTCAGAACGGTGGAATTTGTTATCGGTGCTTTACGACCCGTTTTCCTCCGCCCAAATTCATGGCCGTCGTTTCACTCGAGGATTGTTCACTTTTATGCTTCCCGGAGACGCGGAATGTATTCAATTTCTATTTTATTTTCCATCCCGCGGACGGCGGGTGTGTCTATATTGAAATTTTTTCACAAATTGCAGAATATGCATTTTCAAAAGGATATGGCCGAAAATTATGAAAGTATTATATTACGTGCATAAAAAAACATATTTTCGCTGTCGGAAAACGAATGGTCTGCGAAGAGTTCTGATCGCATCGGAACTTAATTAACTTCCTCCCGCTTACAATTCTCACATTTTTATGATTGATTTTAACTCCTTCCCGCTGTTCATCAAGCGGTTCATTAGTTTCATTCTCGCCCTGAAGTTGTCTTAATATTGTTACATTTGTCGTTGTTTATTATTATAATCATCAGCATCATCATTATTCTTATTGTTGTTATTATTATTATTATCATGATCATCATCACCATCAATATTATTAATACTACTATTGTTGTTGCTGTTATTGTCGTTGTTATTATTGATATGTATTCTCTCATCAGTCACACCACTGGAAACATACAACTATTCCGGCTTTAGTTCACCAAAGGGATTGGTTTCAAACTGATGATTTTTGTTTAAGTTCATTGTTGCCAATAAAGATTGTTTTTATTTTAAGCTATAGGCATACTAAGAAATTTTCTATGTTGGATGTAATTATAAGAACAGATGTCTGTAATTCTGTTACTGTTTTTGGCGGCATGGTAATTCTTTAGAGGATATACGGGTAGAGTTTTAGGGACCTCACCCGTGGAAGAAATAGCGATTTTATAGTGAAATGGGCCTTTTTTTATATTACTGTTATGATTCATTAATATAATACAGGAAAAAGGATTAAAGTACTTTAAATTCGTCGATGAATAATACGTATGCTTTTTATTTTACCTAGGAAACTTCTCCTCATTTTTATTATAATTTAATCTAAAGTTATTATAAATTAATCAACACATATCAAAGTAGTCTTAAATTTGTTAACAAACTCGCATTATTCATCAACCAAAACTATGTTGTTTTTTATTTATTTTTTTCAATTCATCCTCCAGAAAACATGAAAATTTAGCAATACATCGCATTACACACGTAACAAAAAACTGGAAACAAATGATAAAATCATTCTTAACAAAACATTCGCCGATAAGATAAATTGGAATATTTATGGCGAATGACACATGATGAAAATTAACCCCTTTAATTACCTTTAAATTTAAATTTATTACCGTTTAAACATTCTATACATCCTCGTGCAGTCACGAATATATTGTTTTGGTGGAATTCAGTTAATCATGCTTTCTACTACTTAAAAACGTGATGAAACCTCAGCGGCAAAAATTAAATTAATTCTATTCCTTGATTGGAATATTTGTATTTAATGTAATACGTGAAATGTTAATACATCCTGTTATGGTGGTATAGCACTTTTGCAACTTCCACGTCATGAATCCCAAGTAAGTGGAAAGTTACGGAAATCAAAGTTGGGCGAGTCACTATTCCCCATAGTGTGATATTTATGCCCTAGTTTCCATCGCAGACACGGGAGGGCACGGAGCATCAGATAATGGGAATCCCTAGCGCTGAGATAACTTGCAGGAGTGAGTGTTCTACGGATATGGCTTTCAGAAATCTCGCTCCGTTTCATTCCTTGAATAAAAACCCCGCGGACAAAGAAGGAAATTCAATTCCGCTTCGATATCGTTTCTTCAACAGGTCAGCAGCGACGGACGGCGAAAAAACGAAGCTCCCGCCCAAAAGTGTCGAACCCTTCGTACGCTTAGTGGAGAAGAGAGATCAGGATGCCATTTGCGGGATCATTCCGGATGATTGATAGAGGCGCGATCCGAGAGATGGCACCCTTATCGCAGGGAAGGCTCTTTTTCTTTTTTTATCCGAATAAGTCGCAAAGTGAAAACGGTTCGGGCGAAATAAATGGCGGGGAATGTCTTTGGGAGAGATTGGTAGGATTGGGAAAGGAGTTATGCGGGATAAGAATTTAACGCCGGCTGCGGATATGACGTTCGTGTTAGCGTGACATCCGGTACGTTTCGCGCACTCTTGCATATTGCGCCTGATTGACTGAAACTCAATTTTTAGTAAAATGTTATTACTGGGAGGGAGTGTTACTCATTCTCAAAATGGCTACCGTTATATGCTCGCATCAATCGTTTTTTATCCGTTTTTACAACTCTTTATTACTAAAAATCTCAGTTGATACAATCTCCTTTGATGCAACTCTCCGATGCTACAACTCTCCGTAGCTACAACTCCCGTTACTACAACTCTCCGTTGCTACAAATCTCCGTTACTACAACCCTCCGTATCTACATCTCTCCGTATCTACATCTCTCCGTATCTACATCTCTCCGTATCTACATCTCTCCGTATCTACATCTCTCCGTTTATACAACTCTCCGTTGCTACAAATCTAAGTTGATACAATCTCCGTTGCTACAACCCCGTTACTACAACTCTCCGTTACTACAACCCCCGTTACTACAACTCTCCGTTGCTACAACCCCCGTTACTACAACTATCCGTTAATACAACCCCCGTTACTACAACTCTCCGTTACTACAACTCTCCGTTGCTACAAACTTTATTTAGATATAGATCAACGGGTTTAGAAGGAATTCCAACGTAAATTCCTACTGTCATCCAGATGATGGGATGCAACCCCTTGCCGCGTAGAAAGTTTACTTCTCTTTCTTATATTAAAAACAAGGAAATGTCAAAGGAATCAGACAATTGGTGAAATTTGGAGATATTGGTGAAATCTGGAATGAAATCATTTCATACGCATTTAAAGGAAGCTCAAGGATGACGTATGATTCGTCATTCTAACGCATGTATATTTCGCATGATTGACTCCACTTGAAAACTGTATTATTTCAATCATAACTTGACATTTTGTATTATAAAATTAAAGTGCACTTTACATTAGATGGATTTGGTATTAACTGGGTGGTCCTCCCTACTTAAAAGAAAAGTGAGATTCTCAAGTACGTTATAATATTTATATAAGTTGTGGCCCACCGTAGCTTCGGATTTCGTGTGGCTAAATCATGAGTTGGTAGACAGAAATTGCCTTGTAGCAATTACAACGATGAACTTCGTGAAAATGAATGAGCGATGATAAACATCGTGTTGTTTACTCGTTGCTACGACATGTAGTTCGTTTCTCGTTTTTATGGTTTCCAGAAAATTCCCGATAAATTTCCTCATATAAAACATCCTCCATTAGATTTACAGTGAATGTTGCATCTCAAACTCTTATCACGTGCCCTCATTCTTTCACTTACATATTTATATCTAATTTTCCTCTTCCTTTAACTTGGCACGTTCTCAACTTTCACTTTTATTTAATTCACAGATATTTACGTACCTTCACGTTTAAACTAATTCTCCTAAGTTTGCATTTCCCCCTCTTCTCACTTTCCTTCCTTTCACTCATCACATTCCCTACTTTCACTTTTCTACACACGTGCATATACCTTACTTTCACTTTTCTTCACATCCCTTTCTTTTCCATATTTTCCTCCTTTAATCTACTTCTCCTCCGTTGGCTTTGTCCCATCATTTCACTTTCCCCTTCCTTCCTTTCACTTACCCCAATTCCTTTCCTTAAAATCAGCAATGAAAACATTGATTTTCTTCCATGAAGAGATAACGGATCCAACTCGTTGATGCAGTAACAAGAAAAAAAACACGGGGATAAATAGCATTGAAAACTCCTCTGTAATCAACCCAACCCCACAATTATGCACTAATTGAAAAATTACTTTCTAACGATTTTGACAGAATGAATGTAAATTATTATACAGCAAAAGAAACTCAATTTTTGATGCTCTCAAAGTACCACTACTCGATTCGCCAAAACCTTAACATCTCCCTAAAGTAAGTCCTTATCAGTATCATCTTAGCTCCTTTGCAGAAGGGAATACTTCCAGTTAGTAAAACCAGTAGAATTTTCCTTGTTATTCCCTATAATTCATGTTCTTATGAAGCGCTTTTCCTTGAAGTCTTCCCTACGTCTATTTTTACACTCAAAATAAGGAAGTTAGAGATGAATTTTCCTCAATTTAGTATTCCTGAAAAGGCTGAAAATATAATCCATGGCTAACAACCGAAGGGAATCCGATTCCGCATTCTTTTATACACAATTCCTCGAGCGTCTATAAAACCTCGCTCTTGCTCGAGACCAGCCTATTTCAAAACTGAATCTCCATGGAGAATGTATAGAGAAAGGTTTAATCCAGGTATACAGGAGGATTTCGTGGAAAAGGCTTTTTTGCCTTCCCAAAAGAGATTAGGGATTGACTCGTCTACCTTATTTCAAACATGCTGAATCCTCAGATCCGTATGCAAATTCACGAGTGAAAAAATTATATATAGAGTCTGTGAATCACCGGCGAATGAGATCATTTGAAAGGTGTCATAAATCATAATAAAGTATTACAATTCATGGATAAATAGTGAAAATTGGTTAAAATGAAAGATGTGGGACCATTCCGAACATTTCCCGTTTAACAAATTGCTCGTTAACATAATCTACCGCCTTGAGTTTCATTATAATTACCTATCATCTATTTTATTAAAAAGCAGCTTAAGTTTACTTTGATTAAATTATTTCACTTTTCTATCGGTGAAATCAAAACGTTAACTCAAGAAAATGAGTAAAGGCAACTTTCCCAATTTGCACGTTAAGATTCGCACCAACTTAGGGATGTTCTAACAGGAACAGGGCAGGATAGCTCAATTGGCTATAGCAGTCACCCGTAAAGTGTAATGTCCGGGTTCGAGTCTCGGTTCTGTCACACTTTTTATTATGACCGTTTCTCCTTGGGAGTATTAACTCAATATGTTTATAAAATAGCTCCAAAATATTTGAGAAAGACGTAATTAAATTATTGACAGAAGATTTTTTTCTTTGATTAATATCCTTCCATAAATGCCGTTTTGTGCTAAGAATTGCCGAAGAATTCCATGGGGATATTTTCCCAGAGTTACATAAAATATTTTCGTGTTAANATAAAATAGCTCCAAAATGTTAGAAAGACGCAATTAAATTATTGACAGGGGAATTTTCTTTAATTAAAATCCTTCCATAAATGCCGTTTCGTGATACCCGAAAAATTCCATGGGGATATTTTCCCAGAGTTACATAAAATATTTTCGTGTTAACCATTGTTTCGCGTTAAATTAATTTGCGTTGAATGTTGCAGAAGAATAAACGGACCATTGGTTCACTTACAGTTAACCGGTATTTAGAGTAATCCGTTTCCGTAACGCTATCTTACCTGGTTTCTACTGCATTTGACTCTACTGGTAACAATAGAGCTGATACATGTATTAAATGGGTATTTCTGGATGCCGCTGAATCAGAAGTGCCCGATATGGGTTGCATTTATAAACTTTGCGGTTCTTTTCCCAGTCGAATATATCATTTTCTTTCCTAGTATTTAAACTTTTCCAGAATATTCCAGCTAATTATACCTTTTTTCCTTGTTCCTTTTAGTAATCAAACTTACTTCTACGAAGCACAAAAGCTTAACTGTGCTAAAATGCTCTAACCACTAAAAACTAACTAGTAAGAACATTAGGTTCACCTACCGGTTTCCAGAGCTACCAAAAGCTATGGAAACGGATGAGGCTTACTAGGCAAGATGAGGAGTGAGGTACTTTCCTTCTTTTGAGAAGTGACCAAACTGAATGCAATTATTCAGTAGCACTCATACCTCACCAGCGTTCATATAATCACGGTCGTGAGCAAAAATGAATCAGATACACATCGTTCTCTATAACATACTAGAAGACGAATAAAAGATACTTTCTCCTTCAAAGGTATGGTATATAAATAATGTGTAAAGCCAAATTACTGTACAAGTTAATTACGTTGAAATGTGTCTTTTAAACGAACCGCCTCTGAGAAATGGACGAAAACAGCGAGAATTCTCGATCCCGCCCGATCTAACGGAGGCAGTCTGCGTTAAGAAAAAGGTCCACCGGAAAGTGGAAGGTAACAGGGAATAAGTTTCATCCTACCTTTTTATCCATCCATCCTTATTTCAGTGTTGGCGCTACGATTATAGCGTGCCTGTTGCCAGTAGTTATAATCTTTCACGTGTGGCGCTGAGGTCGTGGATGCCATGTATCGAACCCGAGCCGTCTATTGCAAAATCTGAAAAGTGACAAAGAACTTTTAGAATGACATTTATCGTTCGGTAACTGTAACCATTTACCGCTCGACAATTGAAATTATTGGTAAATAACGTTCAACAATTAAAATTTATCGTTCAACGAATAAAAGTATTATTAAATATCGTTCAACAATTAAAGCTTATCGTTAACCAATTAAAAGTATTATTAAATATCGTTCAACAATTAAAATTTATCGTTAGCCAATTAAAAGTATTATTAAATATCGTTCAACAATAAAAAATTTTCGTTCAACAATCTGCATGAAATTAACAATTGCAGGCGAATTTTATTGTAACGCCAAAAACATTATAAATTTACGATGGTTTCATTAACCGTAACCTCATCCGCGTGAGTTGAGATACCGCTTCTTGATTAATGCACATTCCTTTCTATTATTTCACCATCCAACCCCGTAACTCGAGTTCACCGGCTGAAATTATACTCAATTTGCGAGCAATTAAGGCCAAGAGATGTATAGAGAGATAAAGCGGCAATCCAGGAGGAAAAAACAAAACTTTCCATGCATTGAATTTATAATATATTTAATCGCGAAACATCTCTTTTCGGACTTGATAACTTTCGTATCCGATTATGAGAGGAGGAATTGAGTTGTAATAAGTTTAGAAAGCTGGCGATGAAAGGATCGAAAGGAAGGATAAAGTTGAGGAATAAATGGAATCCAAATTTCGAGAAGAGTCTGAGGAAGGGGGAGTTTAGAGGGAAAAAGGAAGAGATTAGAAAGGAAAAGGCGATTTAAGACGGCAGCGACTGGGATCAAAAGCAGGGCCTTAAGAGAACTGCGGCTTTATTTCGCATGAGTAATTGGTGTGAGTCACGAGGCGTATCTACGATGGAATAGGAGAAAAGATGGAATGGAAGAGATTAAACAGCCTAATGCAAAGATCCCGATTACACCCAGAGATTCGCAATTTCTAATCTCCTCCCCGGTTTTCGCTTATTTGCGATCCGAGATTATCTGCAGTAGTACAGGATAAGCCAACAACTGGAATTATAATTAACATTTCTGAACATTGATGAGCAGCGATCAAACATTTAGGACTGAAAAGATAAATTTAGTGTCCTAAGACCAATGAGGAAACGAACAATAATAGACTATTATTAGATACGATTGCAATAATTAATGCACAATGACTGGTAACAGTTAAAATTACATTTAACAATTATGAGCAGCGATCAAACATCGTAACAATTTATAACTGAAAGGATAAATCAACGAATCAAACAACAACAATGAAACGAAGAATTATAGACCATTATTAGATAAGATTCCAATAATTATACACAATGATCGGCATTTATCAAAAACTCATTAATTAAAACAACAATAAACTGTAATGCTTATGATCACCTATTGTAACTAATAAGCACCTGTATTAATTAATAATAAATTATACGTTTTTTTTCTAATTTATTAATATATCTGGATTTACCCACAACAAGGATTTAATTGTTGTAATAATAAGTGAATATCTAATTTAAATTTATAAAGAAATATGCAATTGTATATTAAAACAATTAACTGTTGTAATTGCCAACAATGAACTGTTGTAATTTATAACTCAATTCAACAACTGAATTCGTACCTCGTCTACTCCATTTCATTCTACATCGTGGAATGCATTTGTTAAAT
>KZ309401.1:59335-70011 GCA_000376725.2 Ladona fulva | reverse complement strand
CCCTCGCTCTACGTAATAAATTAATACCTTTCAATTGCAATCCACGAAAAAAGTAACGGAAATATTAGTTTACATTTAACATAATAATTAGAATTTTAGACAAAATTACGTTCCAGAAAAAGGATAGAGGAAACTATTAAACAATACCAATAAATGTGGCATGAAATGGTAGAGCCTCTTAATATTGAGTATAAAAAGTAGGCTAACGAAAATTGAGAAGATTGCAATAGATTATAATTGACAGTGGTACCGAAAAAATGTCTAGTGAATATATATTTGATAAGAATCCACGGAGTACAGCATAATATAAAAATCTGATTCCTTGGAGATGTATCACAAAGCAGATAGCTGGCTCATTCCTTTAACTCGTGTTAACGTAGGTAAAGTATTTTGCTATACCGACGGACTAATTTAAAGGTCTCTTAACCAAGTGTTTGTTAGCATCGGCCTGCATTTAAAGCTGTCGAAAATAATACTGCTGAGAGTAAATAACACCTATCGCAAGGAGGAAGCTTTGATCGATAGAATTAACTTTTGCACTTCGTCATTATAATTGATACCATTAAGCCATTTGACCCACCCTGAGATCATTGAAAGCGTTTCCTTATCGCCATATGGTTTTTGCTTTTAAGTTGCATATCTCTATTGGCATGAGAAAACGGATGCATAAGTGAAGACAGAAATAACAAGCACGCAATTCTCTCACGGAGTGAACAAGCTAATATCAGCATCCATCCATATTAATACTCCATCTTTTAAAGCGAAATGAGTAACAATAAATAACACCTAAATTGAAAATCATTGCGAATCTCAGGGGCGTAGCCAGGATTTGTCCGTGGTGGTAGTTTAGAGCTACGGTGTGAACTCTGTATTGCCTAAAATTCAGAGACAGGAATCTAATATCTATGCATGCGAGAAGTCTTCTCATGCTTTTGTGTATTTTTGGCTCTTTTCTCATGGGGGGGGGGGGTTAACCCCCAAAACCACCCCCTTGGATACGCCTCTAAGGACACGTGAAAATGCTAACAGCTACATTTCTTAAATCTGTTTGTAGCCGGCATCTGATTTGAGGATGTTTGCATGTTTTACATTTATCGCTGTAATGACGATTGTAATAATAATAATAATAATAATAAAACGTCTTTATTAGGGCGAGATTGAGACTAGACAGTCTCTTCTTACGTAGGTTCTGAGTTAAAACGAGTGAAAATCGCATAAAATAGAAAAAGACAAAATTACAATGTAAGATCATCAGCATTGTTGAACCGAATAAACCAGACTGATTCAACAATACTAACAATCAACAATACTGAACAATCTGATTAGAGTCGTCGTTGCCCTAAGTCAACGCATAGTTGGGCTATCAGACCCTCTTCATCCGAAAGAAATTACATATACTATATTCCACGTGTGCTCATGGGACTCTTTAGTTTAATACATAATTCATATTACAACTTACTAATTGAAGTGGGTTTTAATAACAAGATGGGACCGTATGAATTCTGACTGAGCAATTTACTAACCAACGCTTAAAAATTTCGATTCGATTGTGGATTTCCTTATGAGTTGAGCTATTTATTTTAAAATTGAAAGAGTAAAGTTGTCATTTCTTAAGGTTTTACCGAAAATTAATTCGAAGAACTTCGATAAGGAAAAGCTTCGCTGATATCATGACGGCATACTTCATGTTACATATTCGGAATTCACGCACTTCGACCGTAGAAAAAAATATAGTACTCTGATAAGGAAGAACGAAAATAAGATAATGGAGTAGCATAAAACAGAATAACGAAAGATTATTATGATCGTATACTACTGATAATGTTGGATACCGTACCTTTCATAGAAGATAAATTTTAAGTAGCTAAATTTATTTAAAAAAAGGACATGGGAAAAATTTTATAGGCAAGTACGATGAATTCTTCAGAAAAATGTTGTTTATTTTCAACTGATTTTCAAAGAGTGTTTAGCTAATATCTAAGACACACCTGTCTATGAAGATACTCCAGTGAAATAAATTAAATTTAATAATAATCGATTAGGAAAGTAATGAAAAAATTATTATTTTTCTCTTCGCTTATGTAAAAATTGGATAACGAAAAATATACAAGTCCAATCCATACATTTTATGTCAACCGACCTTCGTGTTAACCGAATCCCTTGCCTTCGCAACCTGCCTCTTTAATTTCCAATGATTCGAGTATTAACCGTCTCTCGTATTGCAAAATAACATGTATTTATATAAATTTATGTATTTCAATGGACCTTTTAGCAGTAGACAAAAAATTTATTACGATAACTCAGCTGTTTACGAAGCAGTTGTGAAATATATGAACAAAATGTAACGCTAACTAAAAACCCGGCATGATAATTTTATGTTGCCTAAAATCCTACCATAAAACCCGTTTCATGTTATCCGGAAAATGTTGCGGTAATATTTTCCCTGGAGCCTATAAAATGTCTTCGTTTTAACCGTTGGTCCGTGTTAACCGTTGCGAATTCAAGCACTCAAAAAAGTTTATGGAAATGAACGGGCCAGTACTAAATTTACTGTTAACCGATATCTCGTGTTAACCGTTTTGGGTTGTGAAAAAAAACAGGATTATTTACATTTAGTACTTTGTTTTAACAAATATTCCAACGCGCATAGAAATAATGAACAGTAAAAACACCTATAAAAGAAAAAAGTATAAGGATCGCTTCACAACTATTGAAATAGTTATAAAACAATAGAGCAGACCAACAAGACAACATTTTAAATAACCATTTTTAATTCACTCAGAACAGTCAATCACTTCATGACCTTATTTACGAGGGTTGGCCCAAAAGGTAAAAATATCCCACATTTTTTTCTCAAAAACCATTTATTTCACAAAAATTAAATTTACACATACGCAAATATGAAAGAATGATTTCTTATCTGCTCAATCTATTTTTTCACATAATCTCCTTCAATATCCAGTGCCTTTCCCCAGCGATTCACTGCGGTATGTATGCCCTGTCGCTACCAGTCCTCTCTCTGGTTATGGACCCAGGTTTTCTCTTTCAATGCCTTATGTATCACTCACCCTCCGTGCCCAGAAACCAACTGTAATCCTATCGACTGCAGATGACCCATAGACTTTGCACTAACGTTTGTGAATATTCCCTACCGTCCCTTTCTTCACGCTCAGAAATTGAATCACAGCAGATTTTCTGCAATGTTTATCATGGTCAGACTCCACTTTGAAAGCTTCCTATAGCTATGCTATCTGTAGGAGAAAACTGAAACTGTACATACATGTGAGAAACGTCAAAAAATTCGAATCTACAATTTCGGAATATTAGCGTTGGCTTTGGCTGGAAAAAAAATGTGGGGTATCACATCTTGGCCAACCCTCGCAATATCTTAAATAAATCAAAATATAGCTTACAAAAGCAAATGTCTAAAACAAGTCTTTAAATTGATGCAGAGGGGTGATACTTAATTTTATGAGATGGGCCGTTTTCTTTAAAGGTTTTGAAGAGTTAAAAAAAATCCACGTAGATTCCTGCAAACACTGGATAAGGACATCAGAATGAGAAATTGATTTGTCCAAACATTATTTCATTTTAAGTTACAAAGTAGGGCCTTAACTTTGACTTTAACGTCTCAGAGAACCGCATTTTTAACATTTCTCTTACACTGATATCAAAGAAATAAATTTTGGAAGGAACAAGAAAGCTACCTTCTTTGTTTGCTGAACCGAAAATATATTTTATACACGCCGATCCCTTCTCCCGCTTCGTTTTTTTGCCGCAGTAAGGTTGATCTGAGACCACTCTTAAGCCCAGAGGTCTTAGAGCCTCCTCCCGACAAAGCCTTAAAGTAAATACACTTTACGAGGAAGGAAGCAAAGACCTGAAACGAGGCAACTCAGGTGCGGCGACTTGGACTCCTTTTTTTATCCGGAGCGATTCCCAGCAAAGAGACCTCGTTTCCGGTGCAGACTCCTTACTTCAATTTTCCAATTTACTCGACTCTGCCGATGACAAATGCCGACGATCTGGAGTCGAGAAAGAGATATGGGGGAAAGAAAAAAAAATCCTGCGGAATGGAAACCGTTATAAGATGTAGCGGTGGGAGTTTCGGCATGACGAGGTTTCGACGACACCCTGGAGATGGCGATACGAGATGCGAGACTTTTTGATCAATGCCTCCGATGACGGCTCCACGCCGTATATCAGGACCCAATCGAATCCCGTGATTTTTTTTCCGAGACGTAACCAACTTATGCCCGATCCTGACCTTTTTTCTAATCCCGAATCTGTTTTTTTTACGGAAAAAATCAGTCTGTTCCTCGCAACCAAGCTCCTGTTCGCTACTGGTCCCAATTAAACCCATCCCCGGAGTCCTTCCCGTATTACCACACTCCCTTCAATCTCATCCCTATTAGGCTCGACTGCCCCGTTCGACCTTTTACTACTCCCCGCCCCATTTGACCCGACTACGACGCCTATTCCCATACGACTAGGATAGGGGGTGGTGTAGGGGTGTGAAATGTGGGGGTCGACGGTGCCCTCCCTACCGCCGGTCAGGTTGGACGGTGCCCGTGGGGCGTCGCGGCGGCACGCGGCGACATATCGATCGTAACTTGGCGGCTGGTAAAGCAGACGGCGGCCTGCGGTGCGGAGAGATGCCGCACCCGTGAGCGAGAGAGGAATTAGTTTAGGGGTGAAAGGAGGGAATATCTGGAGGAGGGGGAAACATTGTGAGGGAAGGAGGTAAGGGTATGGGTAGGGATGCTTAGTTAGGAAGTGATTCGAAAGTGAAAGGAGGGGTGAATGGAGAATAGCGAATCGTGGATAGGGGAGGATAATGCGAAAAGTGAAAGTACAATTGTAAAGTAACAGAGGGAAGTACGAAGAAGGAGTAAATTGGAGGAAGATGAAAAAAAACAAAGAAATAAGAGAAAAAGTGAAAGAAAAATGTAAGATCATCAGCATTGTTGAACCGAATAAACCAGACTGATTCAACAATACTAACAATCAACAATACTGAACAATCTGATTAGAGTCGTCGTTGCCCTAAGTCAACGCATAGTTGGGCTATCAGACCCTCTTCATCCGAAAGAAATTACATATACTATATTCCACGTGTGCTCATGGGACTCTTTAGTTTAATACATAATTCATATTACAACTTACTAATTGAAGTGGGTTTTAATAACAAGATGGGACCGTATGAATTCTGACTGAGCAATTTACTAACCAACGCTTAAAAATTTCGATTCGATTGTGGATTTCCTTATGAGTTGAGCTATTTATTTTAAAATTGAAAGAGTAAAGTTATCATTTCTTAAGGTTTTGCCGAAAATTAATTCGAAGAACTTCGATAAGGAAAAGCTTCGCTGATATCATGATGGCATACTTCATGTTACATATTCGGAATTCACGCACTTCGACCGTAGAAAAAAATAATAGTACTCTGATAAGGAAGAACGAAAATAAGATAATGGAGTAGCATAAAACAGAATAACGAAAGATTATTATGATCGTATACTACTGATAATGTTGGATACCGTACCTTTCATAGAAGATAAATTTTAAGTAGCTAAATTTATTTAAAAAAAGGACATGGGAAAAATTTTATAGGCAAGTACGATGAATTCTTCAGAAAAATGTTGTTTATTTTCAACTGATTTTCAAAGAGTGTTTAGCTAATNACACGGAAAGGGAATTTATAAAATAGTATCAACTTCCCCTATCAGGCGTTTTATCAGACGTCTGATCAAGCACGGAACTTCAATATATTTTTAAAATACCTACCCATTGCTTTATCTGATTCCTCTAAACAAAATTGCTATAACAATTTCTTGAATTAGTTGTTTATAATTTAATAAAACAATGATTTTTTCCACTAGGAAGTTTGATCGATTTTCTATGAATTTAGGATAAACCAACATTTCGAAAAATACGTCAGTAATGATTCAACCATCGAGTTGGTCGTCATGGAAACGGGTTGTTTAAAACTTCAAATTAAAATAAAAAAAATATTTCGCTTATTGTATCCAAATTCTCGCTTTTTCGAAACAAGAACAACGTACCACCACGAACACCAAAATAATAATTTTCCTGTAATTTCGTTTCTTTTTTGTTTCTCGAATTCGTTTGACGGTTATATTTTTTATATTGCAAGAGATATGAGGCCTGCAAGATGTGAAAACGAAACTCACGTATATTTCTCATGTAAGGAATGCCGTAAATTCCGGGGTCAAAGCCGGAACTGGGACGTGTAATATACCTTCGCAGCCGAATCTCCCGTGTTGCCCGAAATTTTTTTAAATCGACTGTGGTGTGGCGGAATACGTACGCATATGCAGATACGCGGTATCAAAACGTATGTATGTGATGGATCCGTAACAATAGACCAAGTAGCCCACGTAAATTATGGCAAAATAGGTTTTTATACACAAGAGTATAATTCCGAGAAGATTACCCACTTACAGGGTTATGATATTATGTAAAAGTTATACTATTTTCTTCACTTTTACCTTTCATACACATTTGTCTTAAAAGTTAATTCTTCTCGTATGAATTCTCCTCTTTAAATTTCCCGTGATTATGAGTCCAATTCCTCATTAGTTGTTCGCTTTCATTTGAAAACTATTTAACACTAAGCGTCTAGTTGATATAGCTCATTTATTACATACATAAAGACTATTGAGTGAAATACTAATTAATCCGTAATGACGAATTATAAATTTTACAAGTTTTAAATAAAAATTCAAAATCGTTGTTTAGGTCAATTTCAAGTGAAATTTCTGTTTAGAAAATGAACTCTTAGACAAACAGTTTATCGTCGTTATGAAATGAATGATGAAATTCGTTATTACAGCTATCTTAATTCATTTTACACCTAATAAAAAGATTTTACATCTGAAACATGCTTTTTCGCAAAGTTTTTCATGCTTGAGTTAATTATCTAGCGTTGACGATAGCTTCGTTTATTCAGAGAACGACAGAGAAGGATTTTTTACATATAGCAGTGCCATCTGATGTCTACATTTGAAATACATCCCTTTCCATTCTGGTTTCTTTTCTAATTCATAAATATTTCCGCATATTTACCAACTATAAAACCTCTATTAGATTCAAATAAACCGATGGTCTTTCTATTGTTTTAATCAAGTTTCGTTTAAATAAACATATTAGTCTATGTAAATGTATGACATAATAGGTTTTTATGCCATATATTTACATCAACTATATCAACTAAGCATTTTGCGTTAAACAGTTTTATAACGAAGGCGAAATATAAGAAATATTAATCATTTCATTACTGGTGGTCAGCTTAGTCAATATTATGTTACGGAAGTTCCTTACATTTATCCTCAAATTATCTTTAGTTCCTTAAATTTATGTAATGCTAAGGATAAATATGTATGTCCATGCGTTAATGATTTCACTTTAATTCAAAATGCACCAAACATAATGCCGACGAGAAAAGGATAGAAGCACTAGAGATGTGGATATGGTGAAAGATAGAAGAAGTGTGTTGGAAAGATAAAGCGAAAAATTAGGTGGTAAGGAGGGTTTGCGGACAAGGAGTGAAGATAAGAAAGGGATAACCTTGGAAACGATTGTAAGAAGAAAGAAAAATTGGATTAACCACATCTCGAGAAGAGAGTGTTACTTAGCAACTGGGATAGGGGGAATGATAGGAAGAAAGGGGAAGAGGAAGGAAGTGAGTGCTAAACTGCTTAAGAGGAGAGGAAAGAAGAAAAAAGGGAAAGAAGAGAGGAATGGAGAGAAAACTCATGAAGGAAAACTGCAGATAAAGCAGGAAAACAATAAAAGAATGAATACAAAATATAGTAATATAAACACATCATGCATGAAAAAGCAATAATCGTTAACTATATTTGATGCGCTCTCTGGAATACGGAGGTAGGTTGTATACACTGTTTATGCAGATAAGCAATGAAAAACGCATGGCTCACCTGCTTGAATTTAGATGCAGACATTAAGGAAAAATAGTCTGTCGTATCCGAGAAGCGAACCCAAGTCTATCGTGGGAGTTTAGAGGTCAGAGCATCCGCCTGTGACAGTGGGAGACCCGGGTTCGATTCCTAGCTACGGCAGACTATTTCTTTTTCATTACGGCTACTGTTTATGTAATTGAGCATTATTTAGTTTCAATATTCGTAGTTATGTTATGGGTCTCGTTTGGCGGATAGGTTGGTAACTCGCATTTTAAATGCTTTTGTTTTTCAATTCATTTCTCATGAATTATTTGGATATCAAATACATAAATAACAATGATAATGCGAATTTATTCGGGAGATATTGAGATTATAAAGTCTCTTCTTAAAACTAACCCTTTCCTCATATAAATTTTAAAGGGATCGCTATAAAAAATTGCATAGAAGAAAACTACTTTGTAAGTTTAAAAACCTAAGTTTGCACTTTTTTACAGTGGTTTACACAAAATATACAACACGGTAGGTAAACACCCACAAGAAGGGTGTTGAGAAAAACTTGCGAAACCTACTTTCTTTAAATAGGTTTTAAGGAAGAGGCAGGATAAATCACATCTGAAAAGCAAACAAAATACTGCAGGTACATTATTTATAGACGTAACAATCAGAAATAAATTTTAATATGAAATCCGAAAGTAATATTATGGTGCTGAAATATAACGGTTCTAAAACAGGTCTATATCAACATAAAATAAAAGTTCTAAGTGTGAAGATAAGAGAAATAAATCATTTCATTACTGGTTATCAGCTAGGTCAATATTATTTTGTAGAAGTTCCTTCAACGTGTCGTCATTCTAATTTCAAGACATCGAGCATATTTGGAAATAAAATATCATAAGAGTATAAATATTCTTTCACCTATCTAGCTAAAGGCTTGCGAATGCGTGCAATGTAATCAATGACGTATCAATGACAATCTAAGCTACGTTATAATTATATACATATATAAACAACTACATAACAATACCTACAAATATTACATGGGATAGCTGACCAAAACAGGGTATAGGGGTTGAGGACAGGAAGGTTTTTATCGAATTAAAAACGGTGTGCATTTAGTGGTGCAATCATACTGGGTTAACGGAGTATGCGCGCATACTAACTGTTTAGGTGATTGCGGCATTGCCGAATACAAACCACACATTCCAATGTTAATTTTAAAAATTCAGACGAAGATTTTATATAACCTATTGAAAGAAGAATATACTCCCGATCATTCATTGAATTACTCATTAGAGCAGTTGGCTTAAAGTAAATCCATCTTAGGAATGGGCTAGGTGATCTAAGGAGAAGGGATGTCTTATAAGTCTTATCTTATAAGTTATATCTTATAAGTCTCTATCTCTCCTTTCAATTAAGACATTTTATCAGCATCACCACCACCACCACAACCATCATCATCATTATCATCACCATCGCCATCATCATCAGTATCGTCATCAGCGTCATCATCATCAGTATCGTCATCACCGCCATCATCATCACCGTCACCATCCTCTTCGTCATCATCATCAGCATCGTTATCATCATCACCATGGGCATATTTATCATCAGTATCATCATCATAATCATCATCAGCATCATAATTATTATTATCATCATCTAAGGCTAACTTCAGTCTCCCCTAATATTTCTAAATTTCGGCTCCTTTCTCCCAAAAGAAAACGAATAAACGATTTTTATGATAATTTAGCGAGAAGAATAAATTTGAATGATTAATTTCGGAAGGGAAGTCCACAATGACATAACATACGCTTCTAAACCCCGCCGTTTTTTCATGAATACCTCATATTAATAAGAGCGATCTACATTTTTTCCCCATTGTTTGCGCGGAACAAAAGACAGGCGCTTCCGCCATTTTCAACGCTAACCGGTAAATAAAGCACAAGAGTTCTAGAGAGAGAGAGAGAGAGAGAGAGAGAGAAAGTGTTTTCCCTTTTTTGGAGCAGCCTCTCGAAGCTTTTAAAATGCGCGAGTATAATTATGACCGGTATAAATGGATTTTCAGGGGCGAAAATATGGTGCGTTTGCGGATTCTGGGCTTCGAATTCCCGGCGAAAAAGGTGGGGAAAATGAAAAAACGCGATGAAAGGGAAAAGGGGGAGGAGCGCGAGTGAAGGATGGATGCGAAAGGTTGAGTGCAGAAAGGGAAACGAGAGAGTTGATGTGAAGAGAGAGAATTGAAAGGGGATGACCGAGAAGGGTTGAGGAAAGGAGATGCGGAGAGGCGATTAAAAGATGAGGGGGACGAAAGAAAAAGACGAAAATCGGGAGTGGAGGGTTATTAGCAGCTGGAGAATCCTCAGAATCATGTACAGTGGTGCCTCTCGGAAAAATAAACTGCTCTCATCACGGAAATTCCGTGACGGTGACGTTACACGTGCTGCCTTCCTCGAGTTAGCGATTCATCAGAAGCAAAACAGCTGCTCTAACAACATATGTGGCTGTAAGACTGGAAATTGTAGATGGATGTTATTAATAATAATGACACAAAATACACATTGGGCTTCCCAGATCTTATGTGGTTACCATGGAAACTTTTGAAAAAAAAAGCGTTCTGAGAAGAACCCATTACGTGTATCAATAACTAACCTATAATCTCCATAGGCTAAAAAAATAATATTTTTTAAACATTGATATAAAATCATAAGATACTTTTGAAAAAGAATAAAAATA
>KZ309401.1:0-10909 GCA_000376725.2 Ladona fulva | reverse complement strand
CCCGTGAGTGTAAATGTTTGTCCTAATAAATTTAGCATTCAACCTTGCTATTTAATGCAATATTGCTATTTTTGCCTACCATTACATCCATTAAGGTACGTTAATACAAAATTTCCGTTATTATTTGCAACTGCTTAATGGTATTCGAACTGTAAACATAATCTCAATATGTATGCAAAAGGGCAACATTTTGGAGGCCTGCGAAATAAAAAAATAGCCAAAGGGTATTCTCAGCTCCCTAAGGTAAAGAACCGCTGGGGCAGAGCGATTAGCCTTAAATTTAACGAAATATTAGATATATTAAAGAAGAACAGAAAGGTTTCAGGCAAACACCGAACAGTTTGATACTTAAGGATGAAATGTGAACAAAAATCAAACATCCGTTATCGGTTAAGAAAATCGCTGAAATAAATATATAGTAAAATGAAATGTATACAGGTTTAAACGACATATTTTAAAATCGCATTAATTACTATTTCTTTTAGATTTCTTACATGCTTAATGAGGTCAGACCTATCTCTATAATTTTTATGCAGTAACCAGTTTCAACAATACGCAGACATCGTCGACCTCAAAAATTGTTGCAACTGTTGAAACTTGTTGCAATTGTTGCAAATTGTCGAAACGGGTACACAAATTGTCATAAATAGCATAAAATTAAATTGTTTATCTCTTTATTGAAACGGATTGCGACTCTAACACAAATCCTTTTCAAAAATTCATTTCACGCAACCACCATATTCCACTATAGCTCACACCGCACTAAATTCAAACGAAAGAACTTGAAAAAGGAAAAACCTACTTGCGTCCAAACGTTGTCCTTCCTCAAATTTTCCAAAGGATATCTCTCAACAGACTCAGGATTTTTTTCTCAGAGATATGCTTAAGATTCCTCAAGGAAACTTTCAGGGGGAAAAAGCAGAAAAAATTCATTCCAGCCCGTCAAATTCCGCAGCAAAGGGAACACGTCCTGTCGAATGCCCCTCTCTGGAGACAGCTTAAGTAACATGCAACTGCTCCGAACAGATGGAAAGAGCCGCCTCTGCTCTTAATCCTCAATCTTTCGAGAGATATCACAAGTGGGTGATCAAAGCCAAAACTCGAGAGAGTTTTTCCGCTAATTTGTGCTCAGTTCCTACTAGGCATTACGTACACTTCTGAAAGCTTCAATTTCCATTCGCTCGCTCCTGTTGACTTAGAATGCTGTAATTGGGGCGAAATTTTTTAACTGACTGTGACTTCAAATCTGCGGGAAAAAATAAAATGCTTTATAGCCAGTTTATAGCATGAACGAATACTTTTAACAACTTTCCAAACATGGATAATGTTTTCAACTCTGAAAGTTAATTCAATACTTTAGATGCTTTAAATAAACGCTAAACTATGATTGTTGAAATCTCATTTACTAAAAAAAAATATTTACTTTGTACATTTATATCTGTGCCACTTGAATAATATTTGCACCTTAAAATAACACAGTCCCACGAATGTTTAAAATGCCGTTCTTTGCACGAAGCCTTCACAACTACTCTTCATTATTAGGAAATTGTAACTTTTGAACCATTGGGAAGAAAATAATCTATGATATTGTTGGTAGTTGTTGTTGGTATTAACAAACGCAATAAAGCGGGTGGAATCGCTAAGCTTTGCTCCGATATAGGTCACCCACGATCTTAGCGACACATATGTGAAAAGTTGTAACTACTAGCTTAACTGCATTTTTACCTTCGTTTTTCACCAGGAAGCTGTCAATTTGTGACGTTATTTCATAATGCTATAAATATACTATCAATAGAAAAGTTTTCATAGTAAATTTTTCAAAAAAAAACATTTTGGTAGGTTACGGTTGGATCGGGTATGTCGGGATACAAGGATATATGAAGGATTTCATTGTTTCCCTAGTAGCAGTGTTTTTAAAATTGCTTCGACAGCTGATGTCATTTGGAACATATGAGACAACTCAAGGACTCGATCACGGGGCCGCTTTCACCAAGGGCTAACGCATGCTTACCGGTTACTTGGCTATCCGGAACCCCCGATATACTTTTATCAATTGATGTAAGGCACTACGTGTATGTAAACAAAACAGATGTATCCTTTCAATTGATTGTTTTTTTCTGCAGGTATTATATGAGCCAATGTTCTGCTATGATAAATGAATAAGAGGCAAGATTCGATTACACTAATTTTCATGCCTGGGATATTACCTAAGTGTAAAGCAAGAACATCTATATTAAAATGATGTTAATAGACGACCTATAAAATTAATTTGGTAAAAACTTCAAACGATGAGGTTTGTAGGAATTACTGCCTGGGATTCCGATTTAAAATCCAAAATTTTATCCACCGAATAAACTTTCTTTCTCCACCTTCATTTGCGTTTGAAACTTATCTTCAACCAGAGAGAATGTTATTGGTGTTTACACAGCAACGCTGAGTACGTGCTATAAATTACGATGTATTATTTCATAGATTATCTTACTCTGGTAAATACTTCAGTTTCCGCAAAAATAACATACTTAAATACTAATAATGGCTTGCAGACTCTTTTCATTCGAAATCCTTATGCTATTCACTTTGTGTTCGCATCTTTTAATAAAACACCTCCTTCTAAAATCAGTGACTTAATGTTGATTCAACAGAAATCGATTAAAGATGAAACGGATAACGCAAAATATAGATTAACATGAAGTTCAGCATCTGTCCTAACTGTCTCCAATGAAATTCTATACACTCTAATTTTTTTGACGCAAAACGGGATAGACGATTAACACGAAAAAATTAGATGGTACTCAGAGAATAAATTTCCACAAAATTCTTCGGATAACACCGAAGGCATTTCTGGCAGGATTTCAATCAAAATTTTTAAAATCATTCTGCATTTGAAATATTTCCTTTTAAATAATTTTATAAACAGCTGTTTACTTCGTTAATTGCCTGAGTCCAATAATTAAAAAGTCCATCAATTTACTACATGTAAAATAATGATTCTTTTGTAGTAGACGATAAATACACTTATCTGTGGAACTCATAGCGGCGAGTTGAGTTAATAATTTAACTACGGTACCAGGAGAGGATATAAGCCATCAGAGGCCTAGGCGAAAATATCAGATAGGAATTATAAATAAAAATCCGAAGTTATTCATAAAATGTTCAAATATACATCTTATATAAACCTCAGTTGCCACGGCAAAAATAAATAAACAAGTTTTGAATTACAGTAACTAGTATTGCTATAAATTACAAAGAAAAACAGACAGACATTACAAACTAATTAGCATATTATTTAGACTACAAACATATGATGTAGACTTTCTCGACAAATACTAAATTCCCAAGGAAGAATGGACTTGAAAAAAGTCTGACGGGACCGGAAATCGAACCCGGGTCTACCGATTGCCGATCGGGTGCTCTGACCGTTGAGCTATCCCGGCAGAACATTTCTTCAAGCCATTCGAGAGACTTTGTGGGCAAGGAAGTGTGGGGAAATACTAAATTATTTCTTGAAGCGAAAAACCAGTACCATTTTAGAGAGAATGCATTACCACAGTCTTATTCAGGCCTTAATATACTAGATGAGACCCTCAGCTAGTGCCTGTTGCGCCTTTTTTATAATTCCGCTTCTGAACGTTTAACGCGACAACAATAATCTAAAGAGGTAAAAAAAAACGCTTGGTGTTTACACCCCCTGCCACACGCCGAAAGGCGGCTTGCAGGGTATTTATATAGATATATAAATAAGGAATTCGGTAGACGCTAACAGTAAAGGTTAGCATGCTACATTGCCTGTTAACCGATTTTCACAGCATGCATTCCTTTTTGCTAACACAAAAAGTCTGCTTATCTAAACCTTGCTTCGTTTTCCCTAATAATTTAGGGAGTGTTATAGCGTTACATAAGACCGCCTATACTGTCAGCTAACTTACCTCTGAAGTGGATGCATATATACTTTATAGCTTGCGGAACAACGAGGAAATCGCCATAAACCTACCAAATAAAACATGCCGAAGATTTCTGCAATCAACGCCCGTAACTACGTTACAGAGGCCCGAATCCATCATCTGGCATTCTTCAAATTTGCACTGCTCTTTCTTTATTTTCCACGCGCTTTCCAATCCGGCGACGTAAGAGATTAAATTTTTAATCTGAAACATCGCAGACGGAGGATGCAACCGTAGGCTATCCGTGACATCTCTTCCTATCCCATTGTACGGTCACAATTTGACGCTGTCCTCTTTTTTCCGCATCTGCGGGAGACGGATTCTCCTTTCTGGCACTCTAACAAGAATATCGCGGTTCAATGCCCGCAGACCTTTAACTGGAGCAAAATGAACGATCCAAACAACGCAATCCGAGTCGAGGTGAAAGGGACATAATCCGCGAGGAAACCCAAACAACGCTATCTCGAAAAAATATGTTCCCTGAAAGAAATCGTCAAGACGGAGGTATCTTGGATAATGGAAAACGGGTAAAGTAAAACCACCGAAGAGGATGATAAGGCAGCGACGAGAAGGCGGTCAAAAAAAAAATAAACTTCGATAGCGCGTTATTTGAATTAACTACAAGAGTTACGTTATCGAATCTTTCAACCGTCTTTTACTTTTGATAATACAAATGTCGGATATGAACTTACCTGCCTAAACACCATGAATTAAATGAAGGGCACATCTATTTCTATGTGACTTATATTTTGTTTTAGTNAGGCCGCAAATGAAGAATTTTGAGAAAATGACGGTTGTTTTATTATTAACAAAGAATATTCATTTAAACAAAACACATGAATATATTATTCATCCGATAACCTACATTTTATCAGCAAAAATGTATTCACAGTTTGGGATTACCCAAGATGGAGGTATTCTTAAATTATCTCATCAAAAACTTATCGCCGAGTTTCATAAATAAATATACAATTTCCAAAACTAATTGCGAGGTGCAGGGTGACCTCTAGCGGGCCGCATCCCTCCCGCGGGTCGTACGCTGAGAAGGCCTGACCTACGCCCAGTCACGCTCCTGGGTGTGTGCCTTGTTGGCCCTCTTTTATGTATTCTAAAAAAATTAACCATCTATCTGCTCTACGTTTTACTTTTCACTACTATTGTTCACAGCTATAATCTCCTTATTATGGCTCGGTCATTAATATATGCAAATATTGGCACAAGTATCTAGTAGTAGTGTTGTTAAAAAGTCCTCACAGTTGAGATAATTTGACACGCATGGACCTCCACCGGGAATCGAACCCGAGACTTTAATAATCTAAGCCGCTACCCGCCTGGCTATCAGGGAGCCATCGAAAACTATATAGCTGGAATGAATTAGAATGTGGAGCATTATAATGGTTTATACTGACTCATCAGAGAACATACTCCCGGGACTCCTGGATTGCAAAGTGGGTAACCAGATCGCCTTTCAAGATAGAGGTTCCGGGTTTGAATCCTATTGGAGGATGTGTGCGAAATGACCTCAGTTGTAGACGTACTTTCAAAGATACCACTGTAATTCCATAGTAATATACATGCGGTCTTTCTTTTTTTATGCTCTAATCCGGAAAAACTCCCAGTTAGCTGGAAGTAGAACCCGGGACCTCTGTTTCAGAAAGCAGACCACCAAACCATTCCGCCATCGCTTTTATTTTGTTTACCTGAAATGGACTATCTGTTCCAATTTACAGAAGCTTTGTGAAAGTGTATCGACAAACTCTGGATTGACTTTTCAAGTGTGCATAAACTGGTTTTTAAAATTTTAGTTGAATTACCAGTAGGTATAGCAGGTTTTCCAAACCCCTCTTACTGAGGATGCTTTTCTGCAGTGGTATACTTAACTCTTAAGTCCAGTCTTCGGATTTCAAACTCCTTGTGGACGATTTTTTTGGCGTAAAAAGAGATTAATTTTCCACTGTCTCGCCCCGGTAGAGAATTAAAATTTTAACTGAAATTAATTCGATCGTCTTTTTTAAACAAGCATTTCCCTAACGGGGACCCAATTCGAAAATAGGCAGCGAAAATGAATTTCAGAGTACACCTTTTAAATGTCGAAAGGGGCGATACCGCCTTATTGACTAAACCTTGGGTTGAATACAGGTTTCCTGAATCTCAAATAAGGCTTTAATAGTCATAGTTAACCCTTTCCGACTCATCCAAAAAAAACAAAACACTGATACGATCCCCGACAGTGAGCTGTTATACGTGTCGGAAGTGGAAGTGATTCTACGAATCAAAATTAGCTGAAATAAAACATGAAACAACTCTTTCTCAAAGGTCTAGCAGTATAGTTAGTCTATTCTGAACAACTCTTCACTCATCACGTTATAAATAGATGTAGCAATAGGCTAAGTGACCTCAATCTCGCCCTAAAATAAAGTCAATGTATTATTGTTTATAACTTCCTCATATTTATGAAGCCATATTTTTAATAACAACAAAAATTTCAATAAAAATGTGTTGTTGTTTTTGTTATTATCGTCATCAGTGTTGTTATTGTTGTTGTTGTGATTGTTATAATTATAATTCATATTGTTATTATCGTCATCAGTGTTGTTATTGTTGTTGTTGTGATTGTTATTATTATAATTCATATTGTTATTATCATTATTGTTATCAAGTGCGACTCACGAATCCACGTGTGATGTGAGAGCCATACTACTTGCCATAAGTACGCTGCTATTACAACTACCACCGATCTCATTCAAATTAAAAGTGTTTGAAAGATAAACTTCATTTATTTCTATTTCCCATGATAACGGTTAGAGCATCGCAAATGCACCGCTGTAGTGGGTAAATTAACATTTTAGAGGAAATATTTCACGCTAATGTTTAAGCGGAAGTTTTGTATGTTATTCATCAGCAATGCAAATCAGCAAACCTCCTGAACCCAAAATCTAATTTAATGTGACGTAACTACTAAATATATGTCGACGGATAGTCAAATGAATCCTAAATCTCAATCTATCCCTTGAAAATTGCGGTAGACTCCATAGGGTCGATATGCGAGGTCCATTTTGGAGTCCCTAATTTATTTAACCCTACAATACCCGTTTCCGGGGTCGCAGTTAGCTAAAAACAAAAATACTTCAATTAACGTCGGTGGACTATACAATACCTATTGAAATAATGCAGGTGGGAAAAATTATGTCAAGCTATATTCAGATACACTGGCGTTACGCTAGTCCCACAATGGTCGGTGGAACATTAATTCCTATTAATTGCGCAAAAATGTAATAAAACCTGCGTTGCGATACCTTATTCGAATACATTGTTGTCGAATAATGAAACATGTATACACCAACAATGTATGTACTATTTTTGCAGCTCTTAATCCTAAATTAATTAGCCATTATATCGTTATAATTAAAGCGTATATACATTTTAATAATGACAATTAAATCTGCTCGGTAACTACGCAACTGAACCACCCATATATTCTTGAAGGAGACAATAAGAAGTAATAAGTAAAATAGTGATTGTTAGTAACGGAACAATTAAAACAACAGTAGATAATCAACACGACCAATGAAAAGCGAAAATGAGTTGTCGGTAAACAAAAACTTATTTTATTGCGTAATGTTGAGATCACTATGACCGACAGACGTTCACATAATGCATAAATACGCCAAGGAAGAATTTAATCTCCGAGAGACCGAAATCTTAAAACACTTTCATTTACTTTCGTCAACGTATAAACAAGAAAATGAAACATCGATTGGCACAGTAACCCATTTCGAAAATCGATTTAATTTAGAGCAAAAAGAAATACTTTTTGGCTCATGCGCTCGCCTGCTCACGAATCCATGCTCGTTAGCGTGCGTTTTTAGGCAAAATCGAGTAAAACGTTTTCAAAGAAAACTTCATCGAGCGGGAAAATAAACGCTCCGTGGTTTTTCGGGAAACGGTTTCCATGGACCCATTTTCCATGGGCGTTTCCACAGCAGCGCTCACATGTCCGTCATCCCCGTTGCTAGGCCGCGCATGATTGATTAATTGGACGCTTTGTTTGCGCCGCTGGATCCGAAGGAACCTCTCTTTTAATCTCAACTCGCGATGTCTTTGCAATATGCACCGCAGTTTCGGAAAGGTAGCAGGTATTGACGAGACGCCAAGCGGGCAAAAGTGGAAGCTTTTGTCACTTTCGTACAACGTGGTTGACGAGTAAAGGAATCGAGGAAGTTTTAAGCTGGGTTATGTACTGTAAACGCTTGTCTGTAGGCAGCGAAAGATTCAGGTGAAAAACAGAACTAAATTTATACATGTAAGCATTAAAAAATGGCATTTTTCTATTTAAACCTACGCTATGACTGCGACACTTACAAGAAAGAATGGACAAAAATAGGATGATATAACAGAATACGATCGCGGGCCGCAAATGAAGAATTTTGATCAAATGGCGGTTGCTTTATTATTAACAAAGAATATTCATTTAAACAAAACACATGAATATATTATTCATCCGATATCCTACATTTTATCAGCAAAAATGTATTCACAGTTAGAGATTACCCAAGATGG
Source organism: Ladona fulva (assembly GCA_000376725.2). NCBI lineage: Eukaryota > Metazoa > Arthropoda > Insecta > Odonata > Libellulidae > Ladona > Ladona fulva. Next base: position 2,408 of record KZ309401.1, on the reverse strand, counting down.
AGGTATTCTTAAATTATCTCATCAAAAACTTATCGCCGAGTTTCATAAATAAATATACAATTTCCAAAACTAATTGCGAGGTGCAGGGTGACCTCTAGCGGGCCGCATCCCTCCCGCGGGTCGTACGCTGAGAAGGCCTGACCTACGCCCTGTGAGGTTCAAGCAATTTAAAGATGCGTATTCATCGTCATGGAGATCTTCTACTCATTCGACAGCTGCCTGTTACCATAGTGATAACATCTGCGCACTAATTGAACGATCGTTTTGAGAGACAGCTTATTCATTCTCGGTCTCCACTCTCTCCGTGTTCCTGTTTATTGCTATGGCAACTCACTTTATACACTGTGCAGGCTTGCCATACGCCGTATAGGCTTTTAGGGTGAAATTTTACTTTAAAACCGAAAAGCAAGGGAATCAGATATCTTCGATTCCACCTACATTTTAGTTAATTTTTTTATGATTATGATGGTACCAATTAGATGAAGAGCGAATATTTACGCTCGGTCGGTAAAGATCCTGCTCAAAGAACATTAGACCCTAAATTCTTTCGCTAGAATTGATGAATGTACATCAAGTATATAAGGAGTTTTATGGAAGTTTTAAATTTACATTCCTCAATTTTTTATATGAAAAGCTGATCTTTCAAGTTTGAATATTTTGCGACGATGTGGAAATCAGGCCAGGTAATTTAATACAATAACGTTTTAAATAATTAAATGAGAAAAAATTCTTACCTGACCCACATCCATCACCCATCATAGACCATTGCTGTTTCTCAAAATCGTCAGAAGAAAAGTACTCTTCCCAATGAAACATGCTCGTTGAAGTAGAAGAGTCAATCCTGCATCTGGAAGGAAATTTTAAAAATACGCAATCAGACCTTTGATTTGGTCACACTTCATTCAAAATGGTGCTATTTTTCAAGTCCATTTTTACCAACGCGAATTCGTATATAGTTTTGCTTGATACCTTAAATAAATTAGCTAAGAACTCTTAATGATACCTTTTGAATTCCATTATGAAATTAAATGCATTTATCCTTTGATATCCAATCACTGACCAAAGAAATTGAAAATTATTAAAAAATGTTAACATTGAAAAGTGTGAAAAAGAATCAAATTTATGAAAACGGTGACATTAAACATTTAAGCGGAAGGTATTGAAAATTTGACGCTTTTTTATGATTTAAAATTTTGGTCGTATTTTGAAATTTATATATACTCTTATCATGAAACCTCGGCGCGAAAGTTTTTTTTAATTCATCTTAGTAAACTTTTGTAATTGGTGAGAGGCAAACGTATGCTGTACATATTTCTATGGTCGCCCAGAAATTACATTCAGAATTAATTTAACATCCAATATTATGGAAAGTCGTTTGAGAAGTGTATTTACATAATCAACAGTCTGAATTTCTTTGCAAATTAATAACTATGGATAACGAATCGATACAAAAATTCATTTATTTCCGCGAAAGTAATCGATTAGGGAAGTGGAGTCATGGTGCATGTACCCCCTGCCACACGCCGAAAGGCGGATTGCATGGTACATACATACGTAGATGTAGATGTAGAAATGTAAAGCACGACTTCGAATTACAGAGTTTCCGAAGAGATGACTGAGACATGCTCGCAGAATTTTACAAGCTAATACCAGAATAAATCGTTACAGAAAGCATTATGTAAAGTGCAATAATGTTGGTATATAATGTAAATTTGACAATATAATCTTGTTTATGGATCAATCTACGTAAGATAAAAACTATGTAAAATAAAGCTAACGAACCGCTAATTAACAGAAGCTTGGATTTATACTCTATGTTCTGTCGTGTAAACATTTAATTTTTATTAACTGTGATTGAATTCACGATCGTAAGGTCCGTGAACTAGCTTCTGCTGTTTAGAATCGAAAACAACATTTAACAAGGATAAAGAGATGTGAAAAATTGCTCGAACCCAGGTCTTCCACGTACAAGGCCGATACTATAACCGTGTGGAGTGACAGTTGCCTTTAACGTTTATTATAGCGCATGTAACTGGGGATACCTGTTTGTATTGAATAAGCTATAATAATAATAACCCTTTATTCCATTACCAGTCTGGAAGCAATGCGGAATGGTAATTTAGTGGTTAGAAATACATGCCTGGAAAGTGGGAGACCTGGGTTCGATTCCAAGCCATGTCACAATTTTTCACATCTATTTATCTTTGGGTTTTAAGACGCTCCTATATGCAAAATTAAATACGTTTTCCTTTCCCTTGATTACTTAACAATATTTAGATTTTATATAACTGTCTTGTATATCACCGTATCCAACGTACACGTTGGATACGGTGCGTGGAGCTTGACACTTCAAAATAAAAAAAAATATCCTAGACTGTAAGATGAATAATTATCAACCGATAAACCAC
>KZ309400.1:116398-128451 GCA_000376725.2 Ladona fulva | reverse complement strand
GGAAGATGTCAGGTTGGCGGGATACTGACTATTTCATGAGATTACAATGAGTAAAAACTCTTATCATGCATTGATACCATATTCATCTACTTTTATGTATTTTTTTTCTCTTTCAGTGAAATTTATACATTGACGATGTATTTTATTTCAGCCCACTATGCTGCAAACAAATTAAAGGAGGAAAAGACCGGGACAGCAGAAGCGATGTTTTCTTTTTCAAGAAAATTGTTTCGATTGAATAATGACTCTGAAGTAGAATTTGTTATCTTAGAGTCAAGCAGAGATGCAGCTATAGTTTCAAGTTTGATAAAGGTGACATATTTTACAAATCGTAGTAATGAATCGAAGCGGAAGTATGAATTTTCTCGCCTTGCTCTACTAATCGAGGATTTTTGCTCTTGATTTTTCGGAACTGGAACATACATATATTTGACGTGAAATGCTTATCGGATATTGTTCGGTTCGGTATCTACTTTCGTATGTTGCGTACTTTGAAAATATTGATTTTATATATACTGTGTAAGATTCTGCAACAGGTTACTCGTAGGGTGGCCTGCTACATCATTCTTTAATTAAAGTTTTGCCTCTCAAGAGAAGTTTACGTTTTGCAGCTTGGTGGAGGATTAGCTGTGATAAAACCTTACCCTACTCCGGATGTAATAAATTTATGTTGCTACAGTGAACCGTGGATGAAACAGTACATCATTTTCAATACTTCTTACGTATATGCTTGTTGCAGTGTGAACAGGAAGTTAAGTCTTCAGGAGTATAGGTAAGGGACGGTCCTTTTTAATACTGGCTCATCAAATTACATATCAGGGAATAAATTTGTGGTAGAATCATCGAATCCAAGTTTAGCCAGTTCGAATGCATACATACACTTCTGATCTACTTCACAGTATTATGCTGCATTTTTTAAAATGACGTGCTTGAAAAACAGGCCGTGTCATGTTTGTAAAATTGATTTATGGTGATGAATTATGGCTGTTTGTGTCTGTGGTGTCATCATGGTTCGCATTAAAAAAATCAGCCTATTTAGCTGATTAAATTACAGTTAGCTGATAATCTTTATGATATTTATTATTCCTTTTCAAGCCTTGCTTCAGTTTCTTGAGGTAAATATATATCTTATGGAATTATACTGGGTTTTTATACCCATTTATTCTCCTAACAATTCCTACCTTTTCATTGTTATTTCTATTTTTAATTCTCTCATGAAATAACGCTATTATTATTATTCTTTTACTACTCCATTAGGTTCAACTATAGTAAGACTTGTTGACAAGAAAGATGCAAATCCTTCTAAACTTCAAGGTCTGCTTCTTATAAGCGTCCTTCTGTTGCTTCCTATGCCCCTTGAAAACCAAACTTCTTCACTGAAATACCCCAAATTCTTACTTCTGTCCTTCCTTGGGTGTGCAATGAAGTTGATAGTAGGCTCCTGGATAGCCAAGTGGGTAACTTGTTTGACTTTGGTGAAAGCAGTCCTGGGTTTGATTCTTAGTGGGGGCCTATGTGCGAAATGACCTAAGCTATCAAAGCACTTTTAACAATACTACTACTACAAGTTGATAGTACAATTATTTTGCTACAGTTCCTTTTATGTATATTTAATCTGAGGGTAGGGATGGTGAACCTTTTGAAGAAGGAATGCCATATTTAAAGTACATATAATATATAAACCAGAGTGAGATGCTACTATATCAGGAATTAAGGTGTCGTGCATTATGTAAATTATCATTAACAAAATCCACATTTATTTATTCTGGGGCTTCCATTTTAAGTGAATAGTACCTACATTAAAAGGACAGTGCAATTCTCTGCCAAAAAAAAATTCGTGCCACTTTGGGAATGCATGCCATAGGTTTGACACTGTCTTAGGGCAACAGACTTTGGCCACTACCTTTCATCATAAATACTGAGGATAAAGAATATAGCTTACCTTTTTCCACACAACATTCTTTGGGAGACCAGCTGCTATACTGTCATGTTATCTGGGACCCAAACACTTTGGATTGATGCACTGTTAAGTTCCCATGAAACGCAAAGAATTGGAATTGATGGTCTCATTTTATGTAAAATAAAATAAATCATTATGCAATATGTTATGACAATAGTGCTAATAATATTCTAAAATAAATTTAATTCTCTGCATATTTATGTATGTTTATCTTACATTTTCTTGTTTCATTTGATCTCAGTAAAGAAGGCCATGTTCTGGACCTTAAGAATGAATTGGCTGTATTCAGGAAAGAGGCACATAAGCCGGCCTAGCTTAACCTAGACATAAAGGTCTGAGAGATAGTCTGTATTCAGATAGCTGGATTAAGGCAGCCTAGCTTGGTCTGGGTTTTACAGTTTCGGAGTGTGACAATATTGGAAAAACAGTTGAAAATTTGGGAGTCACATCTGAAAAGATAATAAATTTGTATACTATCAGCAAATTATGCACATATTTCAAGTACAGTAAAGCTATTCCCCTGCCTTTACTTTTCACATACCTAAACACATGATTCCAGTTTTCCCCTCACCAAACAATTTTTTTAACATATCTAGTTTGAATTTGTGACCTATTGTCTGCAATATTTGCCTGTACCAGAAATTTATTTTTCTTTTTGCTTTTACCATCACCAAAGGGGAATACCTGGTCATACAAAAAAGGAGTCCATCATACATCATCAACTGCAAGCCCCAGTTTTTGAAAAACATGATTAGGTTTGCATGGTGTACCACTAAGCTGACAGAGAATTGAGAGATTTTCCTTAATGTAAAAGATACGGGTTTACCAAAGATGGTGAACCACAAAACCTATTGTTACACTAATGCAGCCTTCATACACTGCTCCTGGTGCAGATTATTTTTGTGCCTTCAGTGTTTTTATGACAATTATCACCCTAAAGACTGCAAAGTATTATCTATAGATTAATTATTTGCTATTCTAATTTTAACTATTTTATTTTCACTGTCTGTTTCAATGAATTATTAGCATTATAGTTTTTTGCTCTTTGTTTTCTTGGAATTGTTAGGTTAGGAGGAGTGCAAAGGATAGTGATGCGTAATACACAGCCAACTCCTATCCAAAGTCAGCCTCTGCCTTCATGTGGCATACTACTATTTAACCCTTTTGCTCCTGTTGTCGTGTATATAAGACAGATGTTTTCCGCAAAAGACCTAGTGTTGTCTGTAGACGACGCAGGTACAAGCTAATTCTTCAACGAAAAGTATAGCTTCCAGGTATATTTTTTGGCCCCTTTCTGGCTATAATTGTGGGTTTCCTTACCCTTCTTCCGGCAACCGTATGGGTCTTAGGGCTAATGCGCAGCTCCTTTCACAGCATGGGGCCGTGGTTGAATAAATTTTATTTCAGTTGCTTTGCTATAGAATGTTTTGTTGCTCTTTCAGTCAATATATCCTTGGAGTTAAGAATCTCATATTTTTTTGTTGTAGTTTACAGCTTTTAAACAACATTTTAGTGTTAATATTAATGTGTTTAGAGAAATCAGTAGATATTTCAATATCATTATGGCAGATTGCCAAATATGTTAATATCAACTGTAGAGTTTCAATTAAAAGTTATACGTCATCAGCGAAGCAAGAGATTTTCATCACAAATGACATATTGGTCATGTGTGCAACAAATGATTCTTTAGTAAAATAACTTCAACAACGTTTAGTTTTGCTAAGCCCCATGCTGTGTTATGGGCCATAAACCTCCCCAGAGCCCCGCTGTGAAGGGCCCAAAAGGGTAACAAGCAGCGGCTCAGGAGGGCTTTGTGTCTGAGAGATATTTTTTCTGCCAAAGCCACGGAATATGGATACCATTCTACGAGAACACCGACATTGCGAAAGGGTTAACAAATGTGGCTGTGACAAAGTATTTTCACAAACAAGTCATCTTGCAGTGAAAAGAAGATATGCAATTAGTTTAAAGTAAAAAAATATAAAAAGAAAAAAAAAAGTCCAATTGTTGGATTCAAATCAGCTACCACCACATGTAATGAGCTATCAAAAATACTTAAGCAAGATCCCTTACCAACTCCACCGCTGGAACTGCTGGGGAGCTGACAATTGATCAAGTGATAATTGGAAGCGGGTTTTTAGGGAGAATTTTTAAAGAGTTGTATCTTCTAAACACGTGGAGAGTAAAAAAAAACTGTATCATTCAATTTTGTCTCTTTATCACCCTAAACTAGTCTCGTTTTCAAGACACACATAGTACCACTCCTTGTTATTAAATTCTTCATCAAATCTTTCATCTCTCTTTATTTTTATCACACTATTCATTCAATTGTCACAGCACCCTTACCATATTTGATTCCCTTCTCAAGTTATTGTTCAATACCCTTTACTTTCTTCTCCTAATCCATTTTTACCCTTTTTCATGCCCTCCCTTAATACATTTTGAAATCTTTGCCTGCAATTTAATCATTCTAATTTTCCTTATGAATATGTGAACACATTCAATAACTTTAATGCTTTCATGTTCTTCTTATGGAAAAATCCCTCTAACTTTACTGCCCAGAGCCATTTAATTAGTCTTAAGATACTCTCTAGCTTTACCAACCCTGAGGGTTTCTAAATTTCATTTGTGGAATGTTTTTATCTTATAGCAATTATTTACATTGAAGGTGTGATTTTTTCATTTTAAAATTATAGTTAGTATATTTGTTTATTGGAATAACTTCAAGAGCTTTACTGCAATTTCTGATTTTCTTTTTGACCAAAATGTAATCTATTTTACATCAACCTATATCTGTACCTTTTCCTTTGCTAACCTCTCTCTATTCTGGTATTATTACTTAATTGGTACTATTCTATTATATCTTTTCAGTCTGTTGAAATCGTTTATATTGGATTAGACTGGTTGTGATTGGTGAAGAACCAATTTCATTTTATTGTTCATGGAAGATTTTGAATCTTCAGAGCGTAATAACTATCTCTTTCTTATCAAAGCATATAATGAAAGGGAAATAAATGTCATGTCTACTCAATAAATGTCATTCTGTCTACTTATTGCAGTAATTAAATCACCGAAAAATGTCGTAAGGTTGTAGAATTCAACTTTTGATTTAAAAGATGAAGTATGTTTTAGCGTATAGTGTTTGTGGAATCTTCTTGGAATTATACATGACCTGGTAGAAATATTGAAAAGAATTCACACAACTATTAAATTATATACTCAGCACTCTACCTTATTACACTCATATTTCTTTCCAGTATAGGTAAAACATTGTCAGAAGAGGAATACAAAAAATTTGATCAGGACCATTTATACGTGGACAAGTATGAGATTCATTCACTTGATGACATTGAATGGACAAATGCAAAAGAGCTGGATTTAGAAGGTTCCATAATAATTTACTAGTAAATTATATCTATATTGACATGAAAAATACTCTAAAATTTAATGCTTTTATATATATTAATGGTTCCATATATTTATACTTTTGGCAGATGATATTCCTTTAAAGCCCCCTGACACATCTAGCAAGCACTCTTCTAATCTTCAGAAATCCTCTGAGCATCCACCAAAGAAGTGCATTGTATCTGTAGAGAGTCGCAAAGTAGGAAAACAAGGAGAGAAGATGGATGTCCTCTTATCTGCGGAACATTATCAGGAAGGCAGTTCATCAACTTTCTTATCATCCAATAGGAAAACTTGCAATACTTTATCAAAGAACACTGCTATGGATGTTGCTGCTGCTTTGGATATTCATCCAAAAGATTCAGTGTCTCAAATGGGAAGAGATAGTATGCCCAGCACGAGTTCCTCTGTAGAAGATTCTTCTGAAACATTCCAAAGCAATTATTCCTGCCATTCGCTATGGGATAGAAGTGTCAGAATGTGGATATCAGATGATGATGATGAAGAAAGTGACTGAAAGGATCTGTAGATGCATTTACCGCCAAATGTTAAGTACTATGTAATTAATAAGTACCTCAATAAAAATTGTTATCATCCAGCGATTGGTTCTAAGCAGATGTCTTCTTCCTCATTTCGTCTCTACTTTCAATTTCTCATAATTTAGAAAAACTTTTTTTATATAAAAGAAAAATTTACAAACATGTTTAGTCTTTCCATATTCATCGAAAAAAATAATTTCAGCCTTGATGAACATGGCCTTATTTGCTCTTTTAAGAATAAGTTGAATTTGGGTACATTGATATATTTAAATGATTAAAATTGGTTTTTACATATTTCTTAATTTTATGGCTTAAAAATATTATACCAAGGTCACTAATTGTGCCTTAGAGTAAATACGAATTTTCAATACTATCATGCCAAATAATAATATGAGATAACAAACCTCATTCAGCTTTAGAATTAAAAACCAATCTTGCTCAGAATTATGTTTTGGGTGAATAAATTGTAATCTTTATATGTATTTCCAAAGGTCACACTGTGTTGCTGAAGCCTCCAGGTTTTGTTTTCTGCCACCCTCTTCATTTCCAAACCATTTTGGAAACCCAATTGACTACTTATGTATTTCTTGATTGCTTTTCCCTTCTACATTTTCAATGGGAAAGAGATAATGCCCTATATTTTGACCTAAAAATGCCATCCTCCCATTTTCTATTCATTAACCTCTCTTGGAAATATGTGCCTTAGTTTTTCTTGTCTGCTCATCTTGTACAAGTCATCACCTTTATCAACATCCCATTCAATTCTGTTTTTTTTTCCATTCTACCAAAAGCTTTACTATTACCTTCATATATATATAAGCAAAAATTCACAAACAACATACATATTGATGAAGGAACTTCTCATTATAATATGTTTGTTTAAGATGAGGAAAGCTAATTTTGTACGAATGATTACTGTTTTGTACCCTTTTTCACCATTCAGTTCTATCTTGAGAAATGAGAATTAAATACTTGAAGCACAAAGAAAATGCGTCATACTCATCAGTAAAATTTTATTTATTTGAGCCATTTGGTGAGTGGCCCCGACACCAACATGTCTATCACAGTGCCAAGATGCATCCCTGAAAAAATGGCTCTGGAGAAGGGTGTCTGCTGGCAGCCATAATCAGAACATAACGTGCAGTCCTTGTTGAATAACTTCAGAGGACATGCCTTGCAGTACACACAATGTCCTCCTCATGTGGCACCCTCAGGTCTAAGAAGAGCAAAAGCTCCAGTGAGGGCCACCCCAGTCCTACCATGTGCTTGCCACCCCAATGATTTTCAGCATATCTGCCCAATAACTGTTGCCACATAACCATAGAAATAAGCTGATAATATGCAACCTTGTAGCTCTATGTTCCAGTTGAACTCTCCCTCTTCATCATCTGTAGATCCAGAAGTTGCCAAAGTATTTCCAGTTGAATTATCCATCTTGGACTTCACCATTGCTACTATCTATATAGGGAGGTGTGCCTTCAGATTGAACAGCATCATCCAGCTAAGGGACGACAATACTTCAAATACATACTGCTGCTGGATCCATACTTTAAGAGATTTATGCTGTTGCTTACCTTTTTCCACCTCTTTATAATGATGAATTTCTTTTTGTTTGCTTATGGATTAGGGTCCAGTCCTCCGCAAAAGGCACATTCTGAAGCCCCCTTGAATTTTGACCTACATGGGAGTATGAAGACTTTATTTTTGATGATTCATATACCTTGGATACACACGTTGAATACTAACTTAAAAACTATTTTGTAAACTGTCCTGAGCATAGAATTCAGGAAAAAATCCAAGTAAGGATGATTGCTTTTATAAGAACTAAAATAGATAGCCTTAAGCTTAAAAGGAGATTAAATTTGTCTCATTAACATTTTTAAAGGGAACATATGACATATGCCAATTTCACCAAATTTTAATGTTTTCCATAGAATATTTTAAGATTAATGGCAGTAGAGGTACATAAATGCAGATTTCTATCTTCATATTTGGCTGAGTTACAATTCAAACTTGCAGAATGAGAAGATGAAGAATTTCTTCGCATAAAATCGATATTGTTAGGCATGACTTTGTGGAAAGCCATAATGCAATGAAAGCAAAGACTTAGTACTTTTCCACACTAAAATTTATTCTGCTGCAACCGGTTTTGTAAGATTACTTACATCTTCTGGCACAAGGAAATACGCATACATTGTTTAAATAGCTAATGTTGAGGGGAGGTGAGGGTGGGAAGGAAGGGGGGAGGATCAGGTAAAGAGTTTGCTAGGTAAGGTGAGGAGGGGTGAAGGGTTTAGGAACAATTGCTCGTTTGCCAGCATGTCTTTTTCCGGAAAATTCCCAATTTCCACTTCTTCCAGGAGGTCCAAGCGACGGGAATTGTTCTCCTGATGGAGGCATCTTGGGTGGAAGTCGCTGGTGTGTCCGTTATCAAGGAGGTGAAGGGCGAAGTTCGACAATGGTTGGCCTCTCTTCAGGCGGTAGTCCCTTTGGTGTTCTGCTGCCCTGACGCTGAGGGATCTCCCGGTCCCTCCGATATAAGTGTGCTTTCAAGGAATAATTTGCAAGAAGGAACATTTCTGTACTGAAGAAACCTTTATCTTGTACTGGATCTTTGGCTGAATAAAGCCAGCTTTGCCATAATGCTCAGGGAATTGAGTCTAGTTCAATGAGGATGAGTTAACTTCAATGAGGACTTTGCATAGTTAGAGAACCCAAGAAGACTTCATCTACAGTATATGCCAGGAAAACATGAAATCTGTCATGTATCAAATCTGTTAGTAAAAATAAACTGAATTTACCAATATTTACAGTTTCTTTTTTCTAAGAATTTTTCCTGAAGCACACCTGAATCCTTCCTCTTTATCACATAGTTCATCAAATTAGCTTCTGCTTTTTAGTATTTCAACTGCGTGAGTATGGAAGTAGGGTGAGAGTCAGGTGCCTTCTACCGCAAATACTGTGGTGTATGGCAGGGGGTATATTAATACCTGACCCAAACTACCCTCTTTGGTACTTCCTAATTGGTACAGTCATGAGCAAAANAAAATTGCGGGTAACATAAGATTCGGGATACTCTTAAAATTCCTTCACTGGAACACATGTTGCAACACTGTAAGGAGACCATGTCAAACATAACGGTACTTATATTCGCTGCAAGGGTTCGGTTTAAAGAAATGGTAGGAGCATCGCAGGCGTCTACCGTAGCGGACACCCATTTAGAAGGACAGACCTAATTTTAAGAAAGACATTGATGGAAACGTTGCGTATACGCGATGATAGCTCAAAATGTATGAGTTATAGACAGTGCAGATTGAATGAATTCGCAATTTAGAATTGTCAATCAAGTCGAATACGACTTTTTACCACAAAATAACGTTATGGACCTCCGACTCACTGATTCTCTAACGGAAGGAGAACAGGTGCATTCTATATCAAGCATATTGTTGGTAAAATTAAGAATATCTATCATTAAAGCATCATATACATAAACGAAGCAGACCTATCGTTTATTAAGCATACTAGAAGGAAAAATATGAATTTCAATCGTTAGATCGACATATTCTTAAGGATGATAGCGGATCTATCGTATTTCATGTCGGGTACTATTTTAAATAAAGTATACTCCAAAGTAAACTAAGCCGTCCCTTCGCAATTCATGCTTATGTTTGGGAAAACTAAGCAATACTATCACAAAAAAGAATTTTTTTTAGGAAACTAAGGTCCCAGATCCCAATCCCAGTGTGGTTGTATCATGCTGGTAGGTTTTATACTCAATGGCTTGTTTTTCACCTAACCTGAAATAAGTGCTCATAATGGGGAACAAATCAGCTGGTTATGAACTTACAGAGAATAAATGCCTTCCTTAACTATAAAAAGAATCTTATAAGAAAAGGTATGGCAATTACTCTTGCCCCTTCCATGAAATCGTACTGATATAGAGGCTCATCAACCATAGGCTGTGGGGAAAATGAATGGTTACCAGGAGGCACAAATGAAGAGTACCCAGATGTCTGAGGCATTGGGGTAGCTGCGATGGGTGGTGAGGGGAAAACCTTGTCCTGAATGGGGAATGTGGGGGGGGGATAGCTGTATGGTCTTGGAGGGGCAACAAAGGGAGGAGTTGAGATTGCCTCCACTTCTACTGGATGTCTCTTTGCAAATGCGTGCTAGAGGGATGTGAGCCACTGGATGTTGCTGAGGAGATGGAGCTCAAGATGAGGCCAAACAGATAAGCAGAAGAGAAAATAGGGGTCTGTTGATTAGAGGCCTCCAAAGAATGGCACTCTTCCACCCCTACTTTTGATTGCAAGGTAAACTGTATTTATATGGACAAAAGTATGCAGCAGTTTTAGTCAAAACAGTCACTTTATATTTAAGAATTCAATGTAAATTGGAATGTGATTATTTGAAATGTATATATTTACGCATGACAAAGAAGTGTTTCATTGATGGGAAGTTAATAACTGCTGAAGGCCACTTGTTCACTTTCGCAAAATATTTATAGCATCCCTACATATACAGTAAGCAATGAGCGCTTGTTGGTGGAGTTAAATGTACAGCTGCGTATTTTATATCATACCTATTCCATGAATGTAGCAAGCCATCACTTTTGCCTTAACCAGTCATCAGTCATGATTTCTCCGAAGTATGAAACTTTTTATGTCACCAGTGATATATGATAAGCATTAACTCCATTTACGATGCATGCAATCAGAAAACTCATACCTACTAAGTGTTACATTCAACATTAAATCCTTAAATATAATCTTATCTTTAAAATTTAGAGTAAGTATTGCTAAGAGGTCCACCAGCCTTTTCTTTTATTTCACCCACTTGAAATGCTTGTTTTTTTGACAATATTTGAGCCATAAACAAACTCGTTCCTATTTCCATTGTGAAGCTCAGGCTGGGATGTAAACCCAATTAAACTCTCTCCATCCCAACCTGAGCTTCACAATGGAAATAGGAATGAACTGCACAATAAATTTTCTAGATATCTTCGTATCCATTAATAACGGGAAACCAGATTTTGAAATATACCAAAAGCTCGAATTTACCGACCAGATCATCCCGAACTCTTCATCCCATCACCTCTCCCAAAAACATGCAGCGCTTCATTCAATGCTGCATTGTTTAATAACCATCCCTCTCTCTCAAGAGAAATACATGAAAGAATTAAATACAATAAAAACCATAGCTACGGCCAACGGATACAGTACGACCCTCTGAAGACATTTGCACTTTTTTCTATATCTTCATTATTTATTCCCATTGACATAACTGTCCTCCAATGTTGTATGCAAACTTAATTCCTTGACCAGACAAAATGTTCATAATTTTTTGATGAGATAACATAAATTCATACTTTATTTAGGATATCCATTCTTGAATTTTACTAATGCATGTAGAAATCATGCAATAAAAAGAAAGCCAAACGAAAATCTTTGCATAACACATTTTATTAACGTAATTAAAGTAAGCTAATTAGTGTGCTTTCAAGGAATAATTTGCAAGAAGGAACATTTCTGTACTGAAGAAACCTTTATCTTGTACTGGATCTTTGGCTGAATAAAGCCAGCTTTGCCATAATGCTCAGGGAATTGAGTCTAGTTCAATGAGGATGAGTTAACTTCAATGAGGACTTTGCATAGTTAGAGAACCCAAGAAGACTTCATCTACAGTATATGCCAGGAAAACATGAAATCTGTCATGTATCAAATCTGTTAGTAAAAATAAACTGAATTTACCAATATTTACAGTTTCTTTTTTCTAAGAATTTTTCCTGAAGCACACCTGAATCCTTCCTCTTTATCACATAGTTCATCAAATTAGCTTCTGCTTTTTAGTATTTCAACTGCGTGAGTATGGAAGTAGGGTGAGAGTCAGGTGCCTTCTACCGCAAATACTGTGGTGTATGGCAGGGGGTATATTAATACCTGACCCAAACTACCCTCTTTGGTACTTCCTAATTGGTACAGTCATGAGCAAAAAAAACTCAAAAATTGTGGGTAACATAAGATTCGGGATACTCTTAAAATTCCTTCACTGGAACACATGTTGCAACACTGTAAGGAGACCATGTCAAACATAACGGTACTTATATTCGCTGCAAGGGTTCGGTTTAAAGAAATGGTAGGAGCATCGCG
>KZ309400.1:99679-114717 GCA_000376725.2 Ladona fulva | reverse complement strand
CGCCTGCGATGCTCCTACCATTTCTTTAAACCGAACCCTTGCAGCGAATATAAGTACCGTTATGTTTGACATGGTCTCCTTACAGTGTTGCAACATGTGTTCCAGTGAAGGAATTTTAAGAGTATCCCGAATCTTATGTTACCCACAATTTTTGAGTTTTTTTTGCTCATGACTGTACCAATTAGGAAGTACCAAAGAGGGTAGTTTGGGTCAGGTATTAATATACCCCCTGCCATACACCACAGTATTTGCGGTAGAAGGCACCTGACTCTCACCCTACTTCCATACTCACGCAGTTGAAATACTAAAAAGCAGAAGCTAATTTGATGAACTATGTGATAAAGAGGAAGGATTCAGGTGTGCTTCAGGAAAAATTCTTAGAAAAAAGAAACTGTAAATATTGGTAAATTCAGTTTATTTTTACTAACAGATTTGATACATGACAGATTTCATGTTTTCCTGGCATATACTGTAGATGAAGTCTTCTTGGGTTCTCTAACTATGCAAAGTCCTCATTGAAGTTAACTCATCCTCATTGAACTAGACTCAATTCCCTGAGCATTATGGCAAAGCTGGCTTTATTCAGCCAAAGATCCAGTACAAGATAAAGGTTTCTTCAGTACAGAAATGTTCCTTCTTGCAAATTATTCCTTGAAAGCACACTTATATCGGGGGGACCGGGAGATCCCTCAGCGTCAGGGCAGCAGAACACCAAAGGGACTACCGCCTGAAGAGAGGCCAACCATTGTCGAACTTCGCCCTTCACCTCCTTGATAACGGACACACCAGCGACTTCCACCCAAGATGCCTCCATCAGGAGAACAATTCCCGTCGCTTGGACCTCCTGGAAGAAGTGGAAATTGGGAATTTTCCGGAAAAAGACATGCTGGCAAACGAGCAATTGTTCCTAAACCCTTCACCCCTCCTCACCTTACCTAGCAAACTCTTTACCTGATCCTCCCCCCTTCCTTCCCACCCTCACCTCCCCTCAACATTAGCTATTTAAACAATGTATGCGTATTTCCTTGTGCCAGAAGATGTAAGTAATCTTACAAAACCGGTTGCAGCAGAATACATTTTAGTATGGAAAAGTACTAAGTCTTTGCTTTCATTGAATTTCTTCCCACCTAAAAGTGAGATTAAAATTCAAAATATTTGCAAGTATGAATATTTCACATACTAGCCTAATTAAAATCCACATCATCATTCACCATGAGCAACATGCATTGCATTTTAGGAGTTGCCAAATGTACTTATTTTTATATTGGTTGAGCCTGAAATTTTAAATTTTGTTTCATGCATATCTCATGTGTCAGTTTGTTATGTTTGGTGTACGTTTTTCAATAACTGTTAAATGCTTCTAAACTTATCCAAGTAGATAAATTTCAGTTATAACTTGTGAGCTCCTAATTGCATATTCTCAAGTAATAAGAACTAATGGAGTTACAATTTCAAATTTTGAAAATTTAGCCTAGAGATGTGAGATTAAATTACTCTTTCATAATTTCAGGGTATAGAATATTATGATAATGGTTTTGCAAGCCTCAGATGACAGAAAGTATGACAGATTCAAATCTGGTATTAAAATCAAGTTAATGCAAAAACTGTAAAATAAACATTCAGAGCAACCAAAAGGTTTGGAAGTAGAGGTTGTGCTGACAACTATGGCAGCTTCAGCAATGATGTCTTTGAGGGAAAGGATAAGGTGTTTAACTTTGCCCATTGAGATGTGCTTATGGAGTTTTTGCTTTCATTCGACGTTGACTGGGAAAATGTAATCCAACTCTTCCATATAGGTTGGCAATCCCTCACACATCTGTACAACACACATCAGTTATCTCACCATTTTTTCCAGAACATGCATGTATTCACTTTGAATTTGTTTGGAGATCCTTCAGAGAATCAGTTCCATGAAATATTTTTGCTTTCAGGCCCCAATGACCCTAGGTACAGTTCTGTTCTTATCAAAGTTTTTAATCAATTGAGAGCATTTAATTTTTACTATCATATAACTTATCAGTTTTTCACTTCTGTAATGAATCTTCATGTTATAATGAAAATAAATAAAGATCAAGTAGACCCCAATGCCTCTACAATTATTTTCATACACCTCCAACAATTGGAATACATTTTCTTCCTAAATCATCTAAATTGACATTGAGTGGGTTTTATTAAGTACAACTCCAGGAAGTCACTAATGAAGGATATAAACCATTTTATTTTCTCCCTGTTAATTAATACTTGATTAAAAGGATTAGGAGTTATCTGCATTTAAAATAAATGTAATATATTCAAATCCCAGCTTTTATTAAAACCACTTTCTTTACCAGCTATGGGGCGGAGTGGTTGGCATGCTAGCAATCCATCACCAATGTCCCAGGTTCGAATCCTGGACATTCTGTTCAAATCCAGACTAACTGGGTCATTGATTTTTTTCTGGTTAGGGAATGGTTGTTTGAATTCATAAATAATTACTAAAATAAATATAATTAGGGTCCTTTTTAGATTATCCATATTCATCGAAAAAAATAATTTCAGCCTTGATGAACATGGCCTTATTTGCTCTTTTAAGAATAAGTTGAATTTGGGTACATTGATATATTTAAATGATTAAAATTGGTTTTTACATATTTCTTAATTTTATGGCTTAAAAATATTATACCAAGGTCACTAATTGTGCCTTAGAGTAAATACGAATTTTCAATACTATCATGCCAAATAATAATATGAGATAACAAACCTCATTCAGCTTTAGAATTAAAAACCAATCTTGCTCAGAATTATGTTTTGGGTGAATAAATTGTAATCTTTATATGTATTTCCAAAGGTCACACTGTGTTGCTGAAGCCTCCAGGTTTTGTTTTCTGCCACCCTCTTCATTTCCAAACCATTTTGGAAACCCAATTGACTACTTATGTATTTCTTGATTGCTTTTCCCTTCTACATTTTCAATGGGAAAGAGATAATGCCCTATATTTTGACCTAAAAATGCCATCCTCCCATTTTCTATTCATTAACCTCTCTTGGAAATATGTGCCTTAGTTTTTCTTGTCTGCTCATCTTGTACAAGTCATCACCTTTATCAACATCCCATTCAATTCTGTTTTTTTTTCCATTCTACCAAAAGCTTTACTATTACCTTCATATATATATAAGCAAAAATTCACAAACAACATACATATTGATGAAGGAACTTCTCATTATAATATGTTTGTTTAAGATGAGGAAAGCTAATTTTGTACGAATGATTACTGTTTTGTACCCTTTTTCACCATTCAGTTCTATCTTGAGAAATGAGAATTAAATACTTGAAGCACAAAGAAAATTCGTCATACTCATCAGTAAAATTTTATTTATTTGAGCCATTTGGTGAGTGGCCCCGACACCAACATGTCTATCACAGTGCCAAGATGCATCCCTGAAAAAATGGCTCTGGAGAAGGGTGTCTGCTGGCAGCCATAATCAGAACATAACGTGCAGTCCTTGTTGAATAACTTCAGAGGACATGCCTTGCAGTACACACAATGTCCTCCTCATGTGGCACCCTCAGGTCTAAGAAGAGCAAAAGCTCCAGTGAGGGCCACCCCAGTCCTACCATGTGCTTGCCACCCCAATGATTTTCAGCATATCTGCCCAATAACTGTTGCCACATAACCATAGAAATAAGCTGATAATATGCAACCTTGTAGCTCTATGTTCCAGTTGAACTCTCCCTCTTCATCATCTGTAGATCCAGAAGTTGCCAAAGTATTTCCAGTTGAATTATCCATCTTGGACTTCACCATTGCTACTATCTATATAGGGAGGTGTGCCTTCAGATTGAACAGCATCATCCAGCTAAGGGACGACAATACTTCAAATATATACTGCTGCTGGATCCATACTTTAAGAGATTTATGCTGTTGCTTACCTTTTTCCACCTCTTTATAATGATGAATTTCTTTTTGTTTGCTTATGGATTAGGGTCCAGTCCTCCGCAAAAGGCACATTCTGAAGCCCCCTTGAATTTTGACCTACATGGGAGTATGAAGACTTTATTTTTGATGATTCATATACCTTGGATACACACGTTGAATACTAACTTAAAAACTATTTTGTAAACTGTCCTGAGCATAGAATTCAGGAAAAAATCCAAGTAAGGATGATTGCTTTTATAAGAACTAAAATAGATAGCCTTAAGCTTAAAAGGAGATTAAATTTGTCTCATTAACATTTTTAAAGGGAACATATGACATATGCCAATTTCACCAAATTTTAATGTTTTCCATAGAATATTTTAAGATTAATGGCAGTAGAGGTACATAAATGCAGATTTCTATCTTCATATTTGGCTGAGTTACAATTCAAACTTGCAGAATGAGAAGATGAAGAATTTCTTCGCATAAAATCGATATTGTTAGGCATGACTTTGTGGAAAGCCATAATGCAATGAAAGCAAAGACTTAGTACTTTTCCACACTAAAATTTATTCTGCTGCAACCGGTTTTGTAAGATTACTTACATCTTCTGGCACAAGGAAATACGCATACATTGTTTAAATAGCTAATGTTGAGGGGAGGTGAGGGTGGGAAGGAAGGGGGGAGGATCAGGTAAAGAGTTTGCTAGGTAAGGTGAGGAGGGGTGAAGGGTTTAGGAACAATTGCTCGTTTGCCAGCATGTCTTTTTCCGGAAAATTCCCAATTTCCACTTCTTCCAGGAGGTCCAAGCGACGGGAATTGTTCTCCTGATGGAGGCATCTTGGGTGGAAGTCGCTGGTGTGTCCGTTATCAAGGAGGTGAAGGGCGAAGTTCGACAATGGTTGGCCTCTCTTCAGGCGGTAGTCCCTTTGGTGTTCTGCTGCCCTGACGCTGAGGGATCTCCCGGTCCTCCCGATATAAGTGTGCTTTCAAGGAATAATTTGCAAGAAGGAACATTTCTGTACTGAAGAAACCTTTATCTTGTACTGGATCTTTGGCTGAATAAAGCCAGCTTTGCCATAATGCTCAGGGAATTGAGTCTAGTTCAATGAGGATGAGTTAACTTCAATGAGGACTTTGCATAGTTAGAGAACCCAAGAAGACTTCATCTACAGTATATGCCAGGAAAACATGAAATCTGTCATGTATCAAATCTGTTAGTAAAAATAAACTGAATTTACCAATATTTACAGTTTCTTTTTTCTAAGAATTTTTCCTGAAGCACACCTGAATCCTTCCTCTTTATCACATAGTTCATCAAATTAGCTTCTGCTTTTTAGTATTTCAACTGCGTGAGTATGGAAGTAGGGTGAGAGTCAGGTGCCTTCTACCGCAAATACTGTGGTGTATGGCAGGGGGTATATTAATACCTGACCCAAACTACCCTCTTTGGTACTTCCTAATTGGTACAGTCATGAGCAAAAAAAACTCAAAAATTGCGGGTAACATAAGATTCGGGATACTCTTAAAATTCCTTCACTGGAACACATGTTGCAACACTGTAAGGAGACCATGTCAAACATAACGGTACTTATATTCGCTGCAAGGGTTCGGTTTAAAGAAATGGTAGGAGCATCGCAGGCGTCTACCGTAGCGGACACCCATTTAGAAGGACAGACCTAATTTTAAGAAAGACATTGATGGAAACGTTGCGTATACGCGATGATAGCTCAAAATGTATGAGTTATAGACAGTGCAGATTGAATGAATTCGCAATTTAGAATTGTCAATCAAGTCGAATACGACTTTTTACCACAAAATAACGTTATGGACCTCCGACTCACTGATTCTCTAACGGAAGGAGAACAGGTGCATTCTATATCAAGCATATTGTTGGTAAAATTAAGAATATCTATCATTAAAGCATCATATACATAAACGAAGCAGACCTATCGTTTATTAAGCATACTAGAAGGAAAAATATGAATTTCAATCGTTAGATCGACATATTCTTAAGGATGATAGCGGATCTATCGTATTTCATGTCGGGTACTATTTTAAATAAAGTATACTCCAAAGTAAACTAAGCCGTCCCTTCGCAATTCATGCTTATGTTTGGGAAAACTAAGCAATACTATCACAAAAAAGAATTTTTTTTAGGAAACTAAGTGGTCCTATCCGAATTCAAAATTACTATTTGGAACACTTAGCAATTCTGTCATAATTAATTCTTAAAATTAAGAAAAGTAAGCGGTCATGTCGCTTTTCAAGATTTATATTGGAGAACGAAGCAATTCTTTAATTATTATAGATTTCTCTTAATAAAACTATGATTCTTGCGTATTTCAAGTTTACTATTTGGTAAACTACGTAATACTATAAGAATTAAAGCATACCCTATACCTGGCGGTCTTATCGCATACCAAATATTCTATTTGGATCACTAAGGAATACTATCATAGTGAAAAGCTTAACATTGAGAAAACTAAGCGTTGCTATCGCAATTCAAGCTTACTTATGGGAAAATTAAGTAACTTTAACTGTAGTTAACTATAAAAAAATATAGTATACTCATCAGAAAATAAGCGGTCCTATTGCAATTCAATCTAACTATTAGGAAAACTGAGGAATACTATCATAATTAAAGCATACACTTAGGAAATCTAAGCGCTCCTATCGCAATTACATTTTCTTCATAGTCATTATATTTCAAGCTCACTCTTTGTTAAAACTTTTCTATCATAATTCAATCTTATTCCTCTCATATCTTTTCAATACTTTAGTAGTTAAAGCTAACTCTTCCGATAAGTAAGCGGTATCATTATAATTATGCTTGTTCTTTCGAAAACTTAGCAGTCCTTTCATAATTCTAGCTTACTATCAGGTAAACAAACCGTCCTTTTAGGATTCAAATGAACTTATTGTTAAAGTAAGAGGTCTTGTTTAGGTGTATTGCATTCTTAGATAAATTTGTTGTCCTATTTTAGTTCAAATATGCTTTAGAAATAATTTAGAATACTGGAAGTGGTCTTATAATAATTCAAGCTTACCCTTCACTAAACTAAATGGTTATTTCATTATTTAAATTTACGTTTCATGAGTCAAGCGGTCATATCATAATTGATGTTTACTCTTCGGTATCAAAGAGGTCCTACAATAAGTCAATCTACCATTTCATAAAACTAAGCGTTCCTATCAAATTTCAAGCTTACTCTTCAGAAAATGAAGCCTCTCGTAACAGCTCTCCTCTCTTGTATAAATAAACAGTGCTATCATAATTCAAGGATAATCTTGGGGAAACTAAGCTGCACTATCATAATTTAAGTTTTCTTTTGGAAAACTAAGTGGTAATTTAATTATCCTAGCTAATTTATGACAGAACCTAGCTGTTGTAAGTGTTACAATTGAAGCTTAGTCTTTAGAAATAAGCTGTTCTATTAAAACTCAAGCTTATTTTTAAGAAAAGCAGTGCTATTATAATCAAAGCTCTCTCTTAGGAAAGCTAAGCGGACGTATTATAAGTCAACGTACCCTTTTATAAAACTAGGTATAAGATCTTTTCATAAATCAAGCTCACCTACCTTGAAACTAAGCGGTCGTAATTATTGAAAAATTGGAATGCTTCCGAAATTTTAATATATCCTTTGAACTCGGGCTGTTTTTACGCATTTAATCTTTTAGTATTTTTAATAATTGATGTGCTAAAATGAGATACGGTGCACATGATATATTTAAAGGACTCAAAAAGGACATAGCAATACACTTCTTTACATTCGACTTGAACTGCTAATCACTGCATTAACATGAAATAACGTTTTGATCATTCATTAAAGAACCGGTGTTACTCTGTGAAAATCTTCTCTTAGGACCTTAGGAAGGATACGCTTGTGACGGGATTCCCAAAGGTGCAAGCGAAATAAAGCAGTATCTTTTTTCAGAGGTGACATTTCCAAATGAAGCTATTAGAAAACCTTGGTTTCTCAAAAGCAATAGGTAATCGTGTGTTAATAAAATCTAGAGACTTTGATGAGAATGAGACATTTTTCCATGTAATAGAGTAAGTCTGAAATATCATAGGGATGAAACATGAATGCAGAGACATTAGTACGCGAGATAGCGCAAGGAGAATCGCTGAAAGTTGATAAAATTGAATAATTAAATGGCGACCTTTACGAGAATACTATCTGATACAATTTGGAGTTGATAAATAAAAATAGATTTGAGGTTAGGTTTTGAATACTGGATAAATACAGAGAAAAAGTATTTATGGATTGAGTCAAAAGAAGGATTCGCAACATTTCAGCATATTCTACTCCGAACTAAATAAGAAAGGTTGATACATCTACATTTACATAAGTACCCTGCAAGCCGCCTTCCGGCGTGTGGCAGGGGGTGTAAACGCCAAGAGTAGAATTACTTCTTTAATTTATTATTATCGCGTATTGTTTGCGGAAAAAAAGAGTCTGTAAAACGACTTGTCCTCACGTTTATTTCTCTTATTTTATGCTCACTGTCAGATCGCCGAAAGAAGCAGGGGGGTTGCATAATACCAATTACGTCTTCTGAAAATGTATTTCCTTTGAATTTATCTAAAAATCGCAGCCTAGCTTCTAATCTCCTTTCCTTCAAGGATTCCCAACCTGCATCTGAGAGCATTTTCGTTATGATTGCTTCTCTATTGTAGCATTTTTTAACAAAACGTATCGCCTTACGCTGCATTTTCTGGAGTTCGCAAGAGTTAGTTTCATCCGCTGGGTCCCATATACTCGCCGCATATTCCAGATGGATACAGGGACAAATCTTTATAAAACTACTTCTATTCGAAAAGAAATACCCATATATTGCTTGTTGTTCACACCTTCTGCCACTTGCAGTTTCCCCATCTCCCTGCTACTTTTCTCTGCTCTGTTATTGACGAAATTTCTATTCTTCATTCGACTCATGTGGTAGATTATAAGAGGCACAATACAGCACTTATGCGACATTGAGTTAACATTCTTGCTGAATTTTTACGATATACAGATTTCTAAGAAAGACTCACAGCTACAAGATGCTTGGTAGAACTGCATTAGGAATAATTTAGAGCAAACATCTGAAATTTTAGGGAAATCGGAAAAACTAAAGAAGTAACAAAACTTTTTCTTTAGATGCATGAAATTGTATTACTCGGTTATACTCCGAGAATGAATTTACCAGATCTCTTCCGAATTATAGCTATTTCCATATGCTAACCTCCAAATTAATTCTCGGTGTAGAATACCATCCATTCCAAATACTTTTTATATTTAATGACGGATAAGGAAAGCGAATTGTGTTCCTTAAAGACTTTTTCTTACCCTACATTCCCTAATAGTTTCTCAACTATCTATCCCTTTTCCTACCATTTAAGTTTATCTGAGCAATTCTATTCTAAATACTAAACATGTTTTACAGATTGATAGGGACTCATTCTTTCTGTGAACAATAAGCGATAATAATAAACTAAATAGGTCACTCAAACCATCAGTGTTTACACCCAATGCCACATGCAGAAAGGTGGCTTGCATTGTGTATACGAGAATGTAGATCTAATCTTTTACTACTGGATAGCTACAACATTAGGGTGTTAATAAATATTTTTTATATCTCTGTGAAAGAATACTTAGCATCACATAACAATGTTCTGTGGATGAATCAAACCTATCTATTCTTAAATACTAAAAAGTTTTTACAGATAGATAGGAAAAACAACTATTTCTTAAGCATTTTTCGTTATCCTACTTTCCATCATATTTCCTAAGCTATTTATCCCTTTCTCTACCTTTTATTTCTTGGTGTACTGGGAATAAGTAGTAATAATAAGTCTTACTCCTGTACTTGTTGCACCAAGGTCCTTTCTGGTTTTCCTAGTATTCAGGCGATGATGTAGGGAAGGGAGGGTTTGGAGGGATTACCTAAAGCCCTAAGAAGTGGACCCCCCCAGTCCCTTGTGACGTGCATTGAGGTTCATCCCTATTCATGCATAGGGAGCCCTCTGCCACAGGTCCTGGAGCAAGCTCCGACCTATAGACGGATAGACCAATTGCCCAGCTGAGAAGTGAGGACTGAGTTAGCTCACCGCTGGAGAAGAAGGTGAAAGAAAGGCCCCTGAAAGAGATGCCTGCCTCTATAGGCCTCAAACGAGGCTAAGGACGAGAGATGCATGACTTCAATCGCCCCCTATAGAGCAGGTGGTCAATACATAGAAATGCACTTCTTTCTAAGCTACATCAACCAAATACTGCCTCCAATGCATTAAAATTTTCATTGGCAGAAAAGAACTACAACTTATTTAAAGAAATTCAGGACTTACTGACCGAAAATGCATTGTGATAAAAGTTATTATTAATTGCCTCGAAAAATAAAGATATATGAGGCTGAATTGCAAAGCTTAAGAAACTACTTGACTAACAGGCATATGTTAGAACGAAATTCAGCCTAAAGAAGAACAGTTATTTATAGAAAGATTGCCTCATTTCTATGATAAATTAGATTTAATTGAAGATTAAGACTCACTCGTGATTGTTGAGTTACAAGGAAGGAAACCACAGAGGTATGTCTCCATCAGGAGTTTTCAGGAGGAAATCAGAGGTTTCTGTACTCTACTGTAAAGGAAGGAATGCAATAAATTAGAATCGAACTTACTCTTTTAGAATACATAATTATTGCCTTGCATCTTCTTTTGTAATAGTCATTTAAATACCACAAATTAGCCTTTTAAAGAAAGCTTCAACACATTGTTAATTTGATTCAAATAAATCTGGCAAGATTAAGTTTTGAAAGATTTACAAACTGATATGACACTAAGTATAATTCATATGCACTCCAATGCTACATCCACCATTAAATCCCTTCCAATGATTTAAATCGAAATTGGCAGCAGAATGATTACAATTTGTGTTTG
Source organism: Ladona fulva (assembly GCA_000376725.2). Lineage (NCBI taxonomy): Eukaryota > Metazoa > Arthropoda > Insecta > Odonata > Libellulidae > Ladona > Ladona fulva. Next base: position 103,899 of record KZ309400.1, on the reverse strand, counting down.
GCAATTCAGATCTTACTGTACACTAGTATATAATTATGAATTAGATCATTCAATGCTTGTATAGAAAGAAAACTTCATATGAGATGTAAAAGAGAGATTTTGGCAAGGCATCTTCTCCATTAATATTAAGCTTTAGAACGTTTCATTTCTTAAATATCTCTAAAGAATTGACTCATTATATATGGTATATTGAATGAATTTGAAGATTAAACCTTTAAGTGCGTCAAGGGAAAAATGACCTATGCCACTTGAGATCTCAAATATCCATGAAAAAATGAAAGTCTTAAATGAGGTGAATTTTTTGTTCTCTCTTCTTTATATGATAGGTAAGAATCGTTTTTCAGTATTTTTGACTCATGAGTAACTTCCGGTTTACCGGAATTAGCACGGTTTAGCCACCATTAAGTTACTTCCAATGCGTTGAAATCGAAACTGATAGCATAAGGACCTCTAAAGAATTTAGAACTTACTGTTTGTAAATATAAAATTATCAATTAGATCATTAAAAACTTAACAAATGAAAATGAAGAGGAATGAACTTGAATGTAAATAGAAAAGTCTTTGTATACTCATAATGTGTACATCAGTCAAGAGATCCAGAGTCAGTATTCACCTGCAAATGAAGAAAAAAATTAATTTAGGAGAATTTCATTCACATTTACATTTGTACCTCGCGAATTGCTACATTCCGTATGGCAGGGAGTGTGAAAACACAGAACCTAATAATAAGCTATGTGATTGGTATTCCTAATACCACCAGGAAAAAAAATAGTAATACCAATCCGTTCTCGCTAAAACCTTGCGGAATTTCTTTCAGGTCTGGTTTCAGAAATCGCTCAGTACAGGAATCTCGATGTCGTGTATTTTTTTCCTGAAAATCAGTACTTGAAATATTATGGAAAAATGTGCCTATACTCGGTTCTTTCATTCGTATGAGATTCCCAGCCGATGGTTTTGATCACCTCTGATAAACCGCTATCGAAACTATAATCTCCCTTAACGAAACAAACGGGTCTGCGTTTTACGCGCTCCAACTCCAATATCAAACCCTTCTCGTGCGGATTTCATACTCATCAACAATACTCAAGTAATGGACGAACGAGCGAGAAATAAGCCACTTCTTTAACACTCGATTGATTGCCCCTAAGAACGCATAGCTGTATACCCATAGCCCTCTCAGTCCTATCAGCTGTCCCAAATACTTTCTGAATGCGCCTTTTAAACGATCAATTACCACTGAACGGAGTCCTTAACATATATAGCGTAAGGATGAACAAGCGAGAAATAAGCTACTTATTAGTAACAATATTGACTACTCCTAAAAAGGCTTAGTCCTCAAATTCTTATCTGACCATACTACATCTTGAATGTGCATTTTAAACGATGTGATAGAACTAAAAAGAATTCATGAAACTTTATACTAACTCACCAGTTCTAAGTTTACGCCAATAATAGGAAAGCGCGGGTTAGTCGTTTAGTACAAAGAATACGGAAAATCCATTGAATCATTGAATAAAAGGTATCGGTAAGCAAAAACCCGGTAATGAGCTGGTAGTGCGTAATGTCGGTTAACCAAAATAAGGCAACGGCTGCCTTCAATTCATAAGACGCGAAAAAGCAATTGGAAAAAGAAAAAATATATCAATCGTCGGTATGAATCAAAATTCAATGCTTACATTTCATTCTACTAGGCAAGAAGGCGAAAAAAATTTCAATTCGTAGTAGTGAAAGGCTTAAGGAAACGACGGCCCTGAACATTGAAAGCGAATGGAAAAGAATTGAAGGTCGTCAAAGGCGCACATCGGATCTGAAGGAACAATTTGAGAAAGGTCGCTTCTCTGATAACGAATCTAAACAACGGAAAGGGAAAGTAAAACATCGATGGGCATTGAAAAGAAACAAACACATATAAATAAGTTTCACTGTTGTTTGACTCAGCTAAATATTTCTAAAGGACTCACATAACTGTAGTTCACATTGTGCTTGGACTAGCATTGGAAATATGGTGTGATCATTCAAAAAATGTGTCATATGCACAATCAAAATATTAATTATCTGATAATTCCCCAATTCTTATAAAAGTAAGAAAAGGAAGATAAAATGCATTAGAACTACTTGAGTTAGGTGATAAATGATAATCTAAAGATTTCAAATAATATTCATGTGTTCTAAATAAATAGATATGGGATTAGCGTTCACTGAGTTTTTCTTGTGAGACAGTCCATTTGGAAAAGCAAAAGCAGAGCAGAGTATATTTAGATCTATTTTGTGCACAAATTAGATGACAAGCATTTGCAATGACACTTAAGGGTTAGTCCAGTTTTAAATCAAGTCTAGTTAATGAACTGTACGATATAGTCGATGTGTTAATTAATACTGCTTTAATTTAATCTAAAATGTCAAAAGTAACAATTTAATCTACATAAATTGTTATCTAGATAACCTGCTTAAATATTTGATGAGGAACAACAGTTATTAGGTAACTCCGGTATGTTACCTTAATAACAACGATACTTTCGCAGCCGTTGGCTTCTAGGAAACAATATCTACTTTGCAGCGAACAAATTTATGTACTAATTGCATGTGAACACTGATAGAACAATATACAAGCTGAATGCAAATATTACGAATCCTGCATGACATATAAACACCAACACGAAAGAAGAATCTAATAAAATATCCATAGTCATAGCAATTAAAAGCATTTACAGAGTCGAGGTTACTGATCCAATAAGTGGACCTTTCGTTTCATTTTTTTGATAAGAAGGTTCTATATTAAATCAAAGCCTTTATTAATATTTGAATACATTATTGAATCTAAAGATTGGATGACGATATTTTAATTAATAGGAAATATTTGTCACAATTTAATTCAAGCCCTCCCCATTTGGGTATCATACATGTTATCAACGTCAATAAAATAAGGACATAAATAAAAAATCATTACGAAGTAATCTGAACTTAAATGCTCCTTACCTTCGCTCAACAATTGTCCTCTGGACGTCCTTTCGCTTATCAAAATTCAAGCGATTGATACGCCTCAGCAATGCCATTTACGAAGGGGATGACTCACTTCCCAAATGCCTGGGAAAAAACATATTATATAAATAAAACCTCCAGTAAATTTGAAGAGGTAGTAATTTTATGTACAACCACGGGCATTACGGAATTTACACTATTACATTTTCGAATCGAGGAACGCAATATCTTTGGAAACATTATTCTCGCTTTCTCTAGGGTATTGGCTTTAGGTAAATTATTTGATTTGCAGAAAAACTGCAAATCTTTATGCAAAAATTACGAACCATGAATTGAAGAAAATAAGAACATCAACGCGAAAGAAGAACTATAAAAAAACTCACGTCAGTTCCATAAAGTGCATTAAAAATCATCATACGTTTTTAATAAATAAGACGTAAATTTCACGAGAAGTAATTCTAAGTACAACCACGAGCAAAATATCGAATTCACATCATTCTGTGCATTCGATGTAACTTTGGAGTCCATGATACTCAGGACGATATTCTATAACATGCAACATATCTTACAATTTAATTTAAGCCGATTTAACATTGTTTTATAAGTCGAAATAATTAGGACATATTCGTAAATGTAAGAAAAAAAATTGAAATGAATTCCCCTTATCCATTGACGACCTCCACTCCGCCATTGTCCTAAAAACGTCTCTCCGATTTTCCAGAATGTGAATGCGATGTAACACACCATGCTTCTCTGGACGATATTCTAATTAAATGGAAAAATGTCTTATAATTTAACATAACCCATCGTTAATAGTGTACAGTATATATTTACTTACTCAAAATAATTAGCATACATATCCTTATATAAGACAAAAAAATTTCAAAATGAATTCTCCTTATCTTTGGTCGACCTCGATTCGGCAACTATCCTCTCCATGTTCTTCAAATTTTCGAGAATGTGAATACGATGTTACTGTGGACACCATGATTCTCTGAAAAGTAATGTAATTAAAAGGCAGAATACCATACCATTACATTTAAGTCATTAATAATTGAGAATAATATACATATTTTCTAATTCAAAATAATAGGGATATATTTCTAAATATACGATAAAAAGTTAAAATGTATTCTACTTATCATTGGTATACCTCCACTCGCCATTGTCCTCTCAACGTCCTTGCAATTTTCTTAAATGTAAAGGAGATGTTTCTCTGGACACCATGCTTCTCAGGAGAT
>KZ309400.1:70361-84489 GCA_000376725.2 Ladona fulva | reverse complement strand
ATTTTATTTATATTAGAAATGTGTTCCCAATTAAATTAATTGCTAATTCAATCATTTTATTTTTTTATATAATTATTTTTACGAAAAGTGGGCGGGGCAACGGACGTAGAAATAATTTCAGCCAATCAAATCGCAGGATTCGTGATTTTACGTTATCGAACATGAAAATTCCTAATTTTCTGCCTGAATTTCTTCGAGTGAGGACGTGTTAAGCAATTGTTGCTGGAGGAACCGTTGAGATTTGAATTTTGTCCGTTACGTTGAAGTTTTAAGTTAGAGAATGGAAGCGAAGTTTTAAAGTCATGCAACTTTTTTTTCAACGATATTTATTAATATATTAACGATTATTAAGAAAAAAGACGTTTAAAGGCATGAAGATATCAGCTGCTGCCAGCCAGGATTCCGCATTTACGGTAAGTTGCTTGTATCTTTCTTTAATCGATGGTTTCTTAAACTTAGACATACTTTAAAAGAGTATCGAAATTCATTATCTTTTCCATAATATTGCAAAAGAAAGACTACAATTACATTTATCACTAACGTTAGCTTCGATAACTTAATTTCCGTTCGTTTTCGATAATCTCGAGTGAATATAACAGCGTTGAAAAACTGTTGATCAAAATTTAGCTTCGTCGCCGAGACCTACCCCGTACTCTCATTCTCTTGTTACAATTCCTAGTAACTTTCTCGTCTGTGCTTCGCCGTGTAAGTAACGTTCACCAAAAGTTGAATTTCACGGAATAGATCCGAATGCTTGTCCTTCTGAATTCAATCGTTTCGTGAATGTTTAGTTATTATTATTTTTGTCATAAAAATGTATGCTATTTGTTGCCGGAGTAAGAATCATTGAATTAATTTCAAATTACTAATTCGCGTAGCCCAAGGCGTAGGCGTGACGAAATTCACGATTTGAAATTCACTCCAAAGTTCACTTCAGAAAAGTCTCCAATTATTCAACGAACAAAACTGATTCGTTCCTCATTAACTACGATAGGCTAATTTCCGTTTTTATTTGATAATCTTTAGGGAATGAAACGAAGTACAAAAGGCTTTGATCAAAGTTTACTTTTGTCGCTGAAATTATGTGAAGAATCATTCTCTTGTTGGAATTCTCAGTAATTTTTTCCTATGTGCTTTGCCATGTAAGTAACGGTCATTCAAATTTGAATTTCGCTGAGTAGATCTTAATACTCGTCCTTCCTAATTCATTCCTTTCGTGAATGGTGGTTATTATTATTGCATTATTAGAATAATGTTTGCTATTAGTTGCCGGAATTAAAATCTTTAAGCTGATTTCGTTTAGTAATTCGCGTGGCCTTTGGCAGATGTCGAACATCGTAACAGCAATGGAAATATCGATCGATTTGAAATTTACTCCTTCTTCTTCACAAATAAATCGGCTTTGCAATAACATACTCAATTATATGTAAAGGAATAGAAGAGTTAGATCTTGCGAATAATAAATTATGATCTTTAATGGTCATCGTTTCATAATAGCAACGCATGACGATCGCGTCTCTAAGAATAGCTAAGGTAGTTCTTTTGAGTTTTGAATCATGACCATTCATATTTCTTTTCATAGCGTTCTCGATTTACAATCAGATTTTCTTCTTTTACGCTACTTCTTGGATTTTATACTGATTGGTTCGTATATAATGTACTGTGTATTTTGCTAGTAACTGCTAGTCGTTAACGAGTGTCAGAAATTTGAAATTATTGTCTATCTTGTCTTTTCCTAAATATCATGAATCTTAGAGAAAGCGAGAATATTGTTTCGAAAGCAATTGCAATCCTTACTTCATTTAATATGTTTTTTCCAGATTTTTGGAAAGTGAGTCATTCCCTTCGTTGGTGTTATTGCTGCTGCGNTCATCTCCAATACTTGTTATCATATTAATTTTATTAAATATTTTGATGATGAACAAAATATATTAAGCAATTGCGGTATGTTTCTTTGATAACAACGACGCTTTAAAAGCTATTTGTTTTGGGAACTAACTATTCCTTCTGCCATGACTAAATTTAAAGTTTATTTAAGTTTAAATTTAAGTTAGTTATTAAACTGCAAACCTATAAACAAAAAATAAAAACCCTGCATTGAATATGAAAACCAAAGTGGAGGAAGAATGGAATAGGATATCCCTTAACCATTACGGTTAAATTGATTTAAAAAGCCGAGGTTACTGATTCACTAAGCGGCCCTTTCTCTAATTCGTCCATAAAATAACGTTCTAGATTAAGCCACGACCCTTATTACATAATTTAAAACCCGTCATTTACTATCATGTTACGCTCGACCATGTTCTAATAACTCGGAAAACTTTCTCACGATTTAATTCAAGTCTTCATACAGTGTGTACGACAAGTTTTTAAATTCCATAAAATGATGACATGAATTAAAAACCGTTGCGAAGAGATCTGAACATAAATTCTCCTTACCTTGAGTTCGACCTCCACTCGGCCGTTGTCCTCTCGACGTCCTTCCGCTTTCAAAAACGAGTGAATCATACGCCTTATTAATATCGCGAATGAAGGTAACAGCTCACTTCTGAAAAGCCTGGGAAAAACATATTCAATGAATACCAAACCAAGTAAATTTCAATTCATGCATTGAATATGAAAACCAAAGTGGAGGAAGAATGGAATAAGATATACCTTAACCATTACGGTTAAATTGATTTAAATAGCCGAGGTTACTGATTCACTAAGCGGTCCTTTCTCTTACAATACTCTTATGTATATGGTATAACATATGTTATCAAAGTCTATAAAATGTTGATATGAATCAAAAATCATTATGAAGAAATCAGAGCTTAAATTATTTTTACCTTGAGGTCGACCTCCACTCAGTCATTCTCCTCTACTAAAAAAGTAGTAGACGTTCTTTCCCTTTTCTAAAACGAGTGAATCATACGCCAAGGGAATAACATCAACGGAAGAAATGACTAACTTCCCAAAAACCTGGAAAAAACATATCAATAAATAACATTCAAAGTAAATTTGAACGAGAAGTAATTTTATGTATAATCACGGCCATTACCGAACTCACAGCATTATAATTTTGCAGCTAAGTTTGCAATACCTTTCCAATAATTATTCTCGGTTTCTCAAAGGAGTTGGCATTTTGGTAATAACTCCTTCGTACGGCATGATTTAATTTACGTTAACGAAAAAATGCAAATTTTTATGCAAAATATATTACCCCAATCCCACATCAATTCCATTAAGTACCTTTAAAAATTCAAAGTTACTGATTCAATAATCTTAAGTATCATAATTTTCCTTATTATATACCATAAGTATCCTTTAATTTTCCTTATTATAACGTAATATATTAATCACAGCCTTTATCAATAACTGGACACATCATTGAATATCATGTTACTCTGGACGATATTCTAATTAACAATAAAAATTTCTCACGATTTAATTTAAGCCCTCGCGAATTGAGTATAATATGTGTTTTCANTTACTTCATTTAATATGTTTTTTCCAGATTTTTGGAAAGTGAGTCATTCCCTTCGTTGGTGTTATTGCTGCTGCGTATGAATCACTCCTTTCGGAAAAGCGAGAGGACAATGACTGAGTGGAGGTCGAACTCAGATAATGAGAACTCAATTCAATTCTTTCGTCATACATTTTTTATATATATCGTAATATTTTGGATTTGAAAACACATATTATACTCAATTCGCGAGGGCTTAAATTAAATCGTGAGAAATTTTTATTGTTAATTAGAATATCGTCCAGAGTAACATGATATTCAATGATGTGTCCAGTTATTGATAAAGGCTGTGATTAATATATTACGTTATAATAAGGAAAATTAAAGGATGCGGCAGCTTATTGAATCAGTAACTTTGAATTTTTAAAGGCACTTAATGGAATTGATGTGGGATTAGGTTCATATTTTTTGCATATAGATTTGCATTTTTTTCGTAAATGTAAATTAAATCATACCGTAAGAAGGAGTTATTACCCAAAAGCCAACTCCTTAGGGAAAGCAAGAATAATTTTTGGAAAGGTATTACAATCCTAGCTGCAAAATTATAATGCTGTGAGTTCGGCAATGGCCGTGATTATACAAGAAATACTTCTTGTTCAAATTTACTTGGAATGTTATTTATTGATATGTGTTTTTCCAGGTTTTTGGGAAATTAGTCATTTCCTTCGCTGATGTTATTCCTTTGGCGTATGATTCACTCGTTTTTGAAAGCGGAAGGACGTCGAGAGGACAACGGCCGAGTGGAGACCGAACTCAAGGTAAAACGAATTTAAGCTCCGATTACTTCGAAACGGTTTTTGATTCATGTCGTCATTTTATGGAATTTGAAAACATGGCATACCCAATTAATGAAGAACTAAATCGTGAGAAATTTTCCCAGTGATTAGATTTTTTGCTTATAGACTTGCAGTTTTTTTAATTAACGTAAATTTAGTCATGCCTAAAGGAATAGTTATTGCCCAAAACAAATAGCTTTTAAAGCGTCGTTATTATCAAAGAAACAAAAAACAATTGCTTATCTTAATATCTTTTGTTCATCATCAAAATATTTAATAAAATTAATATGATAACAAGTATTGGAGATGAACTGTTTTGATATTGTAGGTTTAAAAAAAGCGGTAGTAATCATTGCATCGTTTATATCTTATAATTCATTAATAAATCAGGATTAAAGACTGAACATATACTTAGGAATCATTACAGGTGCTTATTCATTTGGACAAAACACTCTAAATATACACTGCTTTTCTATTGTATTTTCAACTGCAATGTCTCACAATATAAACTCAGAGAACCTAATCTCATATCTATTTACTCAGAACACATGAGTATTATATAAAGACTTTTGATTATTATTAATCAACTCTCTCAAGTAGTACTTCATGCCATTTTGTTCCTTTTCTTTCTTTTGATGAGAAATTGGGGTATTTTTACTATTAAATGTTTTGAATGTGCATATGACATCATATTTGGATTATCACTCCTTATTTTGAATTGTTAGTCCAAGTTCAATGTGAACTATAGTCATTGGAGTCCTTCTTCAGTCTTTTGGATTGCCTAGTCATATTTACTGAATAGTTAACTTCCAATCAATCAAACTAGAGAAAAGAGACACTACTCTAATTGCTCTTCTATGACTCTGGGTTATTTATTTAAAGTTACTTCACCCATTTGCCCCCTTAGAATTAATAATTGGTCATAAATATCTTAATGTCGCGTCAATAGACGTACCGCAACCACGTAACAAAAGTTAGAGCTGATCTTTCCATTCTTAGTTTTTCTCTTCTGTATCAAGTGATTAACTTAATTAGGTATGAAATGCATATAAGGAGAATTGGCTTTAGCTCAACCCTTCGTCAGTCGCGCTGTCGTATGCCTTACAACATGGATGGTTTCTTTGGCCCTGTTTCTTCCTGGGTAACGCTGTCAATCTTGGGTCAGTGTGTATACCTTTATGACACGCTTCGTTAAATTTTAAATGCGTCAAACGCGCGACCGCTTGGGTTTTCCATTGACTTGCCCTACTTTCGTTTCAACTAATGTATAATGGAATTATTCTTAATATTGTTTTGTAATCGGGTATAATTTGTAAATATTTTTCCTTATAAGTAATAGAAATGTGTTTCAGCTCTTTAAATACTCTTTGCGTGTGTACAAAAATCTTTAAAAACGTAATTACTCGGAAGAGAAAGCTCATAAATTCATAACGATAATTCACTACAGTACTTAATTTTAATCCTCATAAATTACCATTAGCTTAACGTAGTTTAGACATTTGTCTAAAAGAAAACCTTGTTGTATGGAATACAACGCGTGAGTGTCCGTGTTTATGATTTTTGGCGCGACTGACTGAAAGGTTAATTGTGAGATGCATTGCGAGGATTGTACAAAATGCATTCACAATTGAATTGTTTAAAATTGTTCAGTCCAAGCGTTATATAGAGACCAATAATAACTCCCAGTTGTCGTTTTAATCTTGCGATATTTCGGTGACGCCTGGGTTCGAAATATTGTGTTTGAAATATAATTTAATTAACTTAATAAAATTACCTTTTTAATTCCATTCTTTTTCGGTTTGCAGCACTTATAGTGATTTTTTTTACATTTGTTTTGTAGTTACGTATCGGTAATTCTAATTTGAATATCGCGGAACGGTTCTGAATGCTCGTCCTACTGAATTCAAATTTTTCTTGAATAAAATCATTAATCTAATTTTGTGCTTCTATTTCGCGTTTTCTTTGGGAGATTTGTAATGACACCTAGCGCAAGGGAAATGCTAATTTGAAATGTCTCGTATTTCTTTGCTATTGCCAAGGCTTTGTAATGCCATACTCAATTATAAACAAAAGATTTGAAAAATTAGCTCTTGCGGAAAAGAAATTCTCGTCTCTATGAACAAGTAACGAAGTTCCGTTAACTCTTGAGTCATTCATTCCAATTCCTTTTCGTTCCGTAAACGATGTACTATCAGAGTCCTCTTTATTTTACAAATCTCTTTGCATTTGACAAGATGATATACTTATTTAAAGATTTGATAATCTTAACATGTCATTTTCAATAGTTCAATAGTAATTCATCTTTTAAAAGGAACATTCAGGAGGAATTAGGGACTACTGATAGGACTGAGAGGGCTATGGGTATTTAGCTATGCGTTCTTAGGGGCAGTCAATGGAGTGATAAAGAAGTGGCTTATTTCTCGCTCGTTCGTCCATTGAGTACTTGAGTACTGTTGCTCAGTATGGAATCCACACGAGAAGGGTCTGATCTTCGAGATCGAGGGATACAACGCAGAGCGGTTAGTTTCGTTAAGAGATTATAGCTTCGATAGCAGTATATCAGAAATGATCAAAACCCTCGTATAAGGATAGAAGAACCGAGTACAGGCACTAGGTATTTCAAAATTTTAGCATTATCAGAATCTTTCGCTTTCCTGGTGGATCCTATGTAAAAAGGTTGCTCGGGTTTATTAACCAGGTGAGATGAGGTGACATTGCTATCGCCAACGATTCGATGACTAAAGATGACTAAGTCAGTCATCGAAACGTTGGCTGCATCGATACCACCTCATCCTACCCGGGTGGAAAACCGAGCAACGTTTTTACATAGTTCAGAAATATTTGAGTACTGATTTCCACGACTAAATACGCGATCTAGTGATTCCCATACTCAGGGAGCGCGATTTCAGAGTTCAAAGAGATTTAATCTACAGCTACATGTGTCCCATGCAAGCTGCCTTTCGTCGTGTGGTAGGGGGTGCGAGCACCATAACTCTACTTTGCTAATCGATTGCTTTCGCGTATTGTTTGCGGAAAAATCGTATTCTCGAAACGACTTGCTCTAGCATCTACTTCTCTGATTTTCCTCGGAGTATCATAACGGCCTACGTAACACGAGGAATGCATTATATTAGCTACATCATCTGTTAACGTGCTTTCTCTAAATTTATTAGGTAGATTTATCCTTTGCTTGAGCTTCTATCTTCTAAAGATTCCCATCCCGCATCCTGGAGCATTTGCGTAACACTCACTTGAGTTTTTAAGTGCTTGTCCACATACATTATGGATGTGGGTACCCCAGGTTAAGTTATTGGTGAGGGTTACTCCAAGGTACTTCACCGTTTCTAATGTTGATAAGGTTTTTTTCTCGGAGCATGTAGGAATAATCATTGGCATTATTTTTCCTTTCGAGGTAGTTGATTACTGAACATGTATTGAACTGTAATTACCAATCATCGCACCATTTCATAATTTAATCTTAATAACCTTTAGATTTACGGGCTTAGAAGGGTTAATCTATCCTTTGAGCATCCTATTTCCCTATAAATTATGGTGTCTTTTGCAAAAATTCAAGCTTTTCTATAAATGTATTGGAAATACATATACATTTAAATATATGTCAAAAAATTGAAATGTATTCTACTTATGATTGGTATACATCCACTCAGCCATTTTCCTCCCGTCATCCTTCCACTTTCCAGAATGTAAATACGATGTTGTTCTGGGCAACATGTTTCTCTGGAAAATCTTCTGAATATAAGGCAAAGTTCTTGCGATTAAATTTAAGTCATTAACAATCTGTATTATATATGTATACATAAGTAGAATTAACTTAAATCTTTCGTCAAANATTGCTATGACTATGGATATTTTATTAGATTCTTCTTTCGTGTTGGTGTTTATATGTCATGCAGGATTCGTAATATTTGCATTCAGCTTGTATATTGTTCTGTCAGTGTTCACATGCAATTAGTACATACATTTGTTCGCTGCAAAGTAGATATTGTTTCCTAGAAGCCAACGGCTGCGAAAGTATCGTTGTTATTAAGGTAACATACCGGAGTTACCTAATAACTGTTGTTCCTCATCAAATATTTAAGCAGGTTATCTAGATAACAATTTATGTAGATTAAATTGTTACTTTTGACATTTTAGATTAAATTAAAGCAGTATTAATTAACACATCGACTATATCGTACAGTTCATTAACTAGACTTGATTTAAAACTGGACTAACCCTTAAGTGTCATTGCAAATGCTTGTCATCTAATTTGTGCACAAAATAGATCTAAATATACTCTGCTCTGCTTTTGCTTTTCGAAATGGACTGTCTCACAAGAAAAACTCAGTGAACGCTAATCCCACATCTATTTATTTAGAACACATGAATATTATTTGAAATCTTTAGATTATCATTTATCACCTAACTCAAGTAGTTCTAATGCATTTTATCTTCCTTTTCTTACTTTTATAAGAATTGGGGAATTATCAGATAATTAATATTTTGATTGTGCATATGACACATTTTTTGAATGATCACACCATATTTCCAATGCTAGTCCAAGCACAATGTGAACTACAGTTATGTGAGTCCTTTAGAAATATTTAGCTGAGTCAAACAACAGTGAAACTTATTTATATGTGTTTGTTTCTTTTCAATGCCCATCGATGTTTTACTTTCCCTTTCCGTTGTTTAGATTCGTTATCAGAGAAGCGACCTTTCTCAAATTGTTCCTTCAGATCCGATGTGCGCCTTTGACGACCTTCAATTCTTTTCCATTCGCTTTCAATGTTCAGGGCCGTCGTTTCCTTAAGCCTTTCACTACTACGAATTGAAATTTTTTTCGCCTTCTTGCCTAGTAGAATGAAATGTAAGCATTGAATTTTGATTCATACCGACGATTGATATATTTTTTCTTTTTCCAATTGCTTTTTCGCGTCTTATGAATTGAAGGCAGCCGTTGCCTTATTTTGGTTAACCGACATTACGCACTACCAGCTCATTACCGGGTTTTTGCTTACCGATACCTTTTATTCAATGATTCAATGGATTTTCCGTATTCTTTGTACTAAACGACTAACCCGCGCTTTCCTATTATTGGCGTAAACTTAGAACTGGTGAGTTAGTATAAAGTTTCATGAATTCTTTTTAGTTCTATCACATCGTTTAAAATGCACATTCAAGATGTAGTATGGTCAGATAAGAATTTGAGGACTAAGCCTTTTTAGGAGTAGTCAATATTGTTACTAATAAGTAGCTTATTTCTCGCTTGTTCATCCTTACGCTATATATGTTAAGGACTCCGTTCAGTGGTAATTGATCGTTTAAAAGGCGCATTCAGAAAGTATTTGGGACAGCTGATAGGACTGAGAGGGCTATGGGTATACAGCTATGCGTTCTTAGGGGCAATCAATCGAGTGTTAAAGAAGTGGCTTATTTCTCGCTCGTTCGTCCATTACTTGAGTATTGTTGATGAGTATGAAATCCGCACGAGAAGGGTTTGATATTGGAGTTGGAGCGCGTAAAACGCAGACCCGTTTGTTTCGTTAAGGGAGATTATAGTTTCGATAGCGGTTTATCAGAGGTGATCAAAACCATCGGCTGGGAATCTCATACGAATGGAAGAACCGAGTATAGGCACATTTTTCCATAATATTTCAAGTACTGATTTTCAGGAAAAAAATACACGACATCGAGATTCCTGTACTGAGCGATTTCTGAAACCAGACCTGAAAGAAATTCCGCAAGGTTTTAGCGAGAACGGATTGGTATTACTATTTTTTTTCCTGGTGGTATTAGGAATACCAATCACATAGCTTATTATTAGGTTCTGTGTTTTCACACTCCCTGCCATACGGAATGTAGCAATTCGCGAGGTACAAATGTAAATGTGAATGAAATTCTCCTAAATTAATTTTTTTCTTCATTTGCAGGTGAATACTGACTCTGGATCTCTTGACTGATGTACACATTATGAGTATACAAAGACTTTTCTATTTACATTCAAGTTCATTCCTCTTCATTTTCATTTGTTAAGTTTTTAATGATCTAATTGATAATTTTATATTTACAAACAGTAAGTTCTAAATTCTTTAGAGGTCCTTATGCTGTTAGTTTCGATTTCAACGCATTGGAAGTAACTTAATGGTGGCTAAACCGTGCTAATTCCGGTAAACCGGAAGTTACTCATGAGTCAAAAATACTGAAAAACGATTCTTACCTATCATATAAAGAAGAGAGAACAAAAAATTCACCTCATTTAAGACTTTCATTTTTTCATGGATATTTGAGATCTCAAGTGGCATAGGTCATTTTTCCCTTGACGCACTTAAAGGTTTAATCTTCAAATTCATTCAATATACCATATATAATGAGTCAATTCTTTAGAGATATTTAAGAAATGAAACGTTCTAAAGCTTAATATTAATGGAGAAGATGCCTTGCCAAAATCTCTCTTTTACATCTCATATGAAGTTTTCTTTCTATACAAGCATTGAATGATCTAATTCATAATTATATACTAGTGTACAGTAAGATCTGAATTGCCAAACACAAATTGTAATCATTCTGCTGCCAATTTCGATTTAAATCATTGGAAGGGATTTAATGGTGGATGTATCATTGGAGTGCATAATGAATGTATACTTAGTGTCATATCAGTTTGTAAATCTTTCAAAACTTAATCTTGCCAGATTTATTTGAATCAAATTAACAATGTGTTGAAGCTTTCTTTAAAAGGCTAATTTGTGGTATTTAAATGACTATTACAAAAGAAGATGCAAGGCAATAATTATGTATTCTAAAAGAGTAAGTTCGATTCTAATTTATTGCATTCCTTCCTTTACAGTAGAGTACAGAAACCTCTGATTTCCTCCTGAAAACTCCTGATGGAGACATACCTCTGTGGTTTCCTTCCTTGTAACTCAACAATCACGAGTGAGTCTTAATCTTCAATTAAATCTAATTTATCATAGAAATGAGGCAATCTTTCTATAAATAACTGTTCTTCTTTAGGCTGAATTTCGTTCTGACATATGCTTGTTAGTCAAGTAGTTTCTTAAGCTTTGCAATTCAGCCTCATATATCTTTATTTTTCGAGGCAATTAATAATAACTTTTATCACAATGCATTTTCGGTCAGTAAGTCCTGAATTTCTTTAAATAAGTTGTAGTTCTTTTCTGCCAATGAAAATTTTAATGCATTGGAGGCAGTATTTGGTTGATGTAGCTTAGAAAGAAGTGCATTTCTATGTATTGACCACCTGCTCTATAGGGGGCGATTGAAGTCATGCATCTCTCGCCCTTAGCCTCATTTGAGGCCTATAGAAGCAGGCATCTCTTTCAGGGGCCTTTCTTTCACCTTCTTCTCCAGCGGTGAGGTAACTGAGGTCTCACTTCTCAGCTGGTCGCTCTTTCTGTCTATAGGTCGGAACTTGCTCCAGGACCTGTGGCAGAGGGCTCCCTATGCATGAATAGGGATGAACCTCAATGCACGTCACAAGGGACTGGGGGGGTCCACTTCTTACCTCCAAACCCTCCCTTCCCTACATCATCGCCTGAATACTAGGAAAACCAGAAAGGACCTTGGTGCAACAAGTACAGGAGTAAGACTTATTATTACTACTTATTCCCAGTACACCAAGAAATAAAAGGTAGAGAAAGGGATAAATAGCTTAGGAAATATGATGGAAAGTAGGATAACGAAATGTGCTTAAGAAATAGTTGTTTTTCCTATCTATCTGTAAAAACTTTTTAGTATTTAAGAATAGATAGGTTTGATTCATCCACAGAACATTGTTATGTGATGCTAAGTATTCTTTCACAGAGATATAAAAAATATTTATTAACACCCTAATGTTGTAGCTATCCAGTAGTAAAAGATTAGATCTACATTCTCGTATACACAATGCAAGCCACCTTTCTGCATGTGGCATTGGGTCTAAACACTGATGGTTTGAGTGACCTATTTAGTTTATTATTATCGCTTATTGTTCACAGAAATAATGAGTCCCTATCAATCTGTAAAACATGTTTAGTATTTAGAATAGAATTGCTCAGATAAACTTAAATGGTAGAAAAAGGGATAGATAGTTGAGAAACTATTAGGGAATGTAGGGTAAGAAAAAGTCTTTAAGGAACACAATTCGCTTTCCTTATCCGTCATTAAATATAAAAAGTATTTTGAATTAATAGTGTTGTTCGCTGAGAATCAATCCGGAGGTTAAAATAGCTTTAATTTGTAAGAGATAGGGTAGATTCATTCGCGGAGTATAACTGCGTAATGCTAGATGCTCTTTCGTGCATCTAGAGAAAAAGTTTTGTTACTGTTTTAGCTTCTCAGATTTCCGTAATGTTTCACATGATTGCTCTAAAGTTTTCCCAATGCAGTTCTAACAAGCTTCTCGAAGCTGAGAGTCTTTCTCAGAAATCTGTAAAGCGTGAACATTCAGCAACAAGGCGGATTCTGTATCGTATAGGAGCTGTCTCGTGCCTCTCCTAATCTACCTCGCAAGTCGAATGAAGAATAGAAATTTCGTCAATGACAGAGAAGAGAAAATTTTCAGGGAGATGGGCAATCTGGACGCGGGAATGGGATGTGAAAAACAAGCAATACATGGGTTTTTCTTTCCAAATAGAAGTATTTTTATAAAGACTTGTCTCTGTATCAACCTTTCTTATTTAGTTCGCCGTAGGGTATGCCGAGATTCTGCGAATCCTTCATTTTACTCAATCCATAAATACCTTTTCTCTATATTTATCTAGTTTTCAAAACATACACTCAAATCTATAATTATTTAACGACTCAAAATGGTATCAGAGTGTATTGCCGTAAAGGTGGCCATTTAATTATTTAATTTTGTCAACTATTCGCGATTCCTCTTGCGCTATCTCACGAACTAATGCCTCCGCGTACATGTTTCATCGCTATGATATATACTGCTTACTCTATAAAATAGACGAACCAGCCGAGTTCAAGGGATATCATTTTGGAAGCTTTTCAATGTTATGCTAATTACGACTGCTAAGTTTCAAGGTAGGTAAGCTTGAATTACGACAGGACCGCATAGGTTTATAAAAGGGTTCATTGACTTATAACACGTCCGCTTAATTTTCTCAATAGAGAGCTTCAGTTATGATAGCGCTGCTTAGTTTTCACAAAAAAGCTTCAATTTATATAACACAGCTTATTTCTAAAACGTAGGATTCAAAAATGATACTTAGA
Organism: Ladona fulva; assembly: GCA_000376725.2. Classification (NCBI taxonomy): domain Eukaryota; kingdom Metazoa; phylum Arthropoda; class Insecta; order Odonata; family Libellulidae; genus Ladona; species Ladona fulva. The sequence goes on along the minus strand of KZ309400.1, from coordinate 70,986 downwards.
AAGGCATACCTCTGTCATTAATTAGCCAGGATAATTAAAGTCCCGCTTTGCTTACCGAAAAAAGACAGTATGTCCGCTTAGCTTCCTTAAGAATATACTATTATAAAGATAAAAATTCTTAGTTTTCGCAATAGTAAGCTTGGAATTTGAGAGATCCGCTTAAATTACTTAACCTTTTAACTGCGGTACCCTCAGATTTTTCTACATATGTGTGCGGGAAAAAAGTAACAGGAGTCCTGAAGGCACAGGCAAGTCCTAGCAGGTAGTTATCCCTTATAATCCTGGTCGACCTTTTTCCTGTGGGTGCGGTCAGTGGTTATTGTTTAGAAATTATGGTTGGTAACATATATAATAGGTATATTTAATAAGAAATTTGTTTTGTATAAGTAGTCCGAATTTACTTTCCTTGCACTTTGCTGATCATTTTGATACCAAACACTTCGCAGATATCTTGATTTTTATCTATTATTACTAATTTCGTAAATTCGCTATTCAGAAATCGGAGATTTGGGTTTCCCCCGAGGTGCAAAATCCCTTGGATTTTCCCAATCTAGAACAATACAGAAGAGTGAGCCTTTGGGTGTCTACTTGAGAGGCAGGGCCATAAAATTGAGAAAGGACAAGA
>KZ309400.1:17137-61671 GCA_000376725.2 Ladona fulva | reverse complement strand
TAAGCAATCTGGTAGGAATTGGAACAATTTCTTAAATGAGAGGCTGTTAGAGTTAGGCCTCACCAGATGTGTGACTGATAACTGTGTATATATAGGTGATAAGGTAATTTTAGGAGTGTATGTTGATGATATGTTAATTGTAGGAATTAAAGATAATATCATTAGGCTTAAGAATGAATTGGCCAAAATATTGAACATCAAGGACCTTGGAGATGTTTCTAATTTGCTATCTCTTCAGATAACAAGACCTGAGAGAGACTTATTAATTATAAGTCAGGGAGAGTATGTGAAAAATGTGTTGGACACTTTTAATATGTCAGAGTGTAAAGCTGTAGTTTCCCCTTTGGAGATTGGGAAGATGGTGAGGGAGGTAGAAAATGAAATCTCATTTGACAGTAATGTATATCGCAAGGCAATTGGATGTTTGATATACCTTGCAAGTGGAACTAGGTTTGACATTTCTAATGCAGTGTGTCGATTAAGCCAGTATTGTGAGAAACCTGTTAGTATCCTATATACGTATATATCTATCTATATATATACGAGTAAAAGTAGCTTGTATACTGCAAGCTTAATATACGATAGGTTTGGTAAGACATGTATACACACCCTGTCATACGCTGCTGGATATATACGGCGTCTTACAGATCCTACATCGATGTATATAGGTGTTTTATCAGCGCTTTTTACTATTCCTATAGTTTCAAGAATAATTCATTTCAAAAAGTGCACCGAATTAAAAATGCACAACGGAACCGTGCCGCCGGCTGCTTTAGAAAAAAATGACAATCTGTTTACGTCAAAAGGAAACGCTTTTCACCCATCCCAAATGTTTGAAAGGGACGATATCTCTGGGAGACCGCCATAAATGTGCGGAGCAGATGTGTAATCTGCTTCAGATAAGCAGTTAAATACCTTTAATTTCCCTGGTCCCTGGGATTTAAATCCTCAGAATTATTTACATCGACCGAGCGTCGAACCTACGATCATTTTGGGAGCGGTCTTTTCAGTACACGAAAGAGCATCACTTCCTGCACTTGCAGTTAAAATTTCAATTCTCTAGCTTTACGGGAAGTACCTGAAAACAATTTCCGAAAAATGTCAGAAAAACAGTTCAATGCGTTCTTATGGGAAAATAGCCGTTTTTGGAGCCTCCTAGAATCGAACCCATGATGCCTAGGATGGATGTCTGCTTTTTTCCATAGCCTCACAGAGCCGGCGATTTTTTTCCCGTAAAGCCCTAGGTCTAGACATGATGGAAAAAAGCGGACATCCACCCTAGGCATCATGGGTTCGATTCTAGGAGGCCCCAAAAACGGCACTTTTCCGATTTAAATGCATTGAGCGCATTTACAAAAATTGGTTTAGCGTATTTTGCATAAGGATAGATCGTTGAAATTTACGGAATCGTTAGGAAATGATTTTATCTTCCGTGCCCTGCAAGAGTTTTTAGCTAATGGCCCCAGGTTCGATGCTAAGTAAATTTTTAGTGCAAAACTTTCAAGAAATCATTTAGGGTATTTCTAGGTAAGATAGAACGTTGAATTTACGGCATCGGTAGAGAGCAAGCACCTTTATAATAAACCAAAAGGCTTTTTACCCAGGGAGTCCTTAGTTCGATGCTTGGGCAGTTTTTCTCTCTGAAGTTCATGAATTCATTTAGGGTATTTTCCGTTAAGATAGAAACTTGCAATTCACGGTGTTGTTAGAATAGATGATTGTTCATTGTATGACGTAATGCTTTTTGCCCTGAAGGCCCAGGTTCGATACCAGGACCATTCGAATGACCGAATTTTCAAAAATTCGTAACGGTATTTCCCGGGCAGGTAGAAGGTTGAAATTCGCTACATCTATAGAAGATACAGATTTCTATCGTATGCGGTCAGAATATTTTTCCTAATAGACCCAGGTTCGATACTAGGACAATTCGTATGGACGTATTTTGAATAATTCGTTTAGGGTAATGTAGTTTGTGGATGGCACTCGGTGTATGGCAGGTGAGTGTTGCAGGAGGTGTACAATGCCTTGGTTAATCTATCTTACATTAAGCTTGCTGTATGCAAGCTACTTTTACTCGTGTATATATCATCATCATCATCATCATCAGCCATTTTCAATCCGACGTCGGATGTAGGCCTCTCCAAGCGCTTTCCAATTCTCTCTATTCTGAGCTTCTCGNAAAATTGAGAAAGGACAAGAGCGGGGAAGAAAGAGCAGGTCAAACTTAGAAATACGTTTTCCCCGCAGTCCTCTTAGAAGAACGTAGAAGTACGTTTCCCGCAGCTGAAGGGTTAAGAATATGCTGATATAACAATAGAAAATCTTAGTTTTCCCAATAATTAGTTTGAAATACGAAAGGTCCTCTTAGTTTCCTTAAGAAATGATAGAACTTCTTAGTTTTTGCAATACATAGCATGAAATACGATATGTGCGCTTAGTATTCTTAAGCATATGATGTTATAGTGATAGAAATACTAGGTTTTCCCGATAGTTTGCTTGAAATACGAGAGGTCGGCTATGTTATCTTAAGAACATCATTATAATCATAGAAATGTTTCGTGTACCCAATAGTAAGCTCGACTTACGATAGGTCAGCTGTGTTTCCTAGAGAATATGCTATTGATAGATATTCTTTGTTTTGCCAATCGTATGCTCGAGATATGATAGGAACGATAGATATCCTTAAGAATATGCTGTTATAATTATACAAATTCTTCTATTTCCCAATAGTACACTCGACACACGATAGGTGCGCTAAGTTATCTAAAGAATATACTGTTATATTGATAGAAATTCTTCGTTTTCCCAATAGTAAGCTTGAAATATAATATGTCCCCTACGTATTCTTACGAATCTCGATTATAATGATAGAAATTCTTCGTTTAACCAATAGTAAGCACGACATACGATAGGAACGCTAAGTTCTCTTTAAATAAATAATAGCATTTCATATTATTTCCAATAATAACCTCGACGTACCTTAGGTCCATTAAGTATCCTTAGGAATATACTGTTAAAATTATAGAAATTCTTAGTTTTCCATATAGTATGCATAAAATATGTACTATAGAACCGTTACATTACCTAAAGAATATGCTGTTATTATGAAAGAAACTTATTTTTTCCAACAAGTAATCATAAATGCGATAGGTCCATGAGTTTCCTTATGAATATGCAGTTATAATGGTAAAAATGCTAAGTTATTCCAACAGTAAGCTTGAAATCCGATAGGAACGGTTAAAACAAATGTTGTATTAATGATAGAAATTGTTAGGTCTCCCATTAGTATGCATAAAATAGGACTGGTCCACTTAGTTTCCTGAAAAATATGCTATTATATTGATAGATATTTTTCGTTTTCCCAATGGTAAGCTGAAAATACGATTGGTCCGCCAAATTTCCTTAAGAATATGCTGCTATGATCATAGACATGTTTCGCTCTCCCAATATATAGTTAAAAAAAGAAGATAGGTCCACTAAGTTTCTTTAAGAATATGCTGTATTAATATTACAAATTCTATGTTTTCCCAATACTAAGCTTGAATTGCGATGGGTCCGCTTAGTTTTCTTAAGAATATGCTGTTATAATGACAGATATTCTTGGTTCTCCCAATAAAAAGTATGAAATACGATAGGTTCGCTTAGATTCCTAAAGAATATGCTGTTATAATGATATAAATTCTTAGTTCTCAATACAGTAAGCTTTAAATACGTTAGGTTCGCTTAGTGTAATAAAAAAATTGTTATGTAATATGTTAGAAATGGTTAGTTTTTCCAATAGTAAACTTGAAATTCGATAGGTCCGCTGAGGTTTGTTGAAAATATGCCGTAATAATGATAGACAATCTTAGTTCTCCCAATATTAAGCTTGAAATTCCATAGGCCCGCAAAACTTTCCATAAAATATGCTTTTATAATGATAGAAATTCTTAGTTTTTCCAACAATATACTTGAATTTCGATAGGTCCACTTAGTTTAATAAAATAATGTTGTTATAATAATAGAAATGATTAGTTTTTCCAATAGTATACTTGAAATTCGATAGCTCCGCTGAGTTTCCTTGAAAAATGCTGTTATCATGATAGAAATTCTTAGTTCTCCCTATAGTAACTTGAAATACGTTACGTTCGCTTAGGTTCCTTAAGGATATGCTGTTAGAATGATAGAAATTCTTAGTTCTCCCAATAGTAAGCTTCAAATACGATAGGTTCGCTTACGTTTCTTAAGAATATGCTGTTATAATGGTAGATATTTTTATTTCTCCCAACAGTAAGCTTGATGTACAAAGGTCCGATTACTTTAATAATAAATAATATTAAATTGATATAAATTGATTGTTTTTCCTATAGTAAACTTNAGTTCTTGAAGTCTTGATGCTAGATCTTCACCGTTGGTTGCGAAGAGTACTATATCATCTGCGAAACGCAAATGACTGATGTGCTCGCCATTGATCCGTTGGCCTCTTTCCTCCCAGTCTAAGGTTTTAAAGACTTCTTCCAGAACGGCTGTAAAAAGAATTGGTGAAAAGCAGTCGCCTTGTGTCACTCCCTTCTCAATCCGGAATTTCTCTGTTTCTTCATGCAGCATTACAGAGGCTGTGGCGTCCTTGTAGATGCTGCGTAAAAGTTGGATGTACTCGGCATCTATCCCTTGTTTCCCCAGTGCTTCCAGTGTGGAGGAGGTATTTACCGAGTCAAAAGCCTGGGCATAGTCCACGAAGCAGGGTACTAGTGGCATCTCGTATTCGTTCATTCTGCTGATAATTTTTTGCAGCGTGTGGATGTGGCCCATAGTGCTGAATCCCTTGCGGAAACCAGCTTGTTCTCTGGGCTGGGCAGCTGCCAGGGACGTCTTCAGACGTGCAGCTATTACTCTCATGAACGTTTTGTAAATAACAGGAAGTAGGCTGATGGGGCGGTAGTTCTTCAAATCATCCTTGCTTCCTTTCTTGTGCAAAAGGATAATCTTTGCATGGTTCCATTCCTTCGGAATTCTTCCTTGTCTAAGGCAATTAGTGAATAACTGCGCAAGGACAGGAGATATTTCTGTAACACCAAGTTTCAGATATTGTGCTAAAACTCCATCTGCTCCTTCTGCCTTTCCATTCTTCATCTTTTTGATGGCCTCTGTTATTTCTTCTGGGAGAATAGATGGGGGATTTTCTGATTTTTGTGTTTCTTCTTGGTTTTCCTCTTCAACATTTTCTGTCTTCTTGTATAAGTTGGTGAAGTATTCGATTACTGTCATCAGTATTGCTTGTCTATTGAAGTTTTTGTGCCATCTTCTTTTTGGACGACCAAGATTTGTTTCTTTCCCATTCCTAGGCATCGTCTGACCTTCATCATACTTTTTTTTTTTCCTCTATAGCTTCTTACACAATTCTTTCATTAAAATTCCTTACATCTTCCTTCATCGCCACTCTGATAGACTTGCAAAGCTCAACATATTCGATATTTGCCTTTGGCAAGTCTAAGTGCTTCAGTTTCTTTCGCTGTTTCATCATTTTCCTGGTCCTGTCACTGAACTTCTTATCGTTTGGTCTTTTTGGTGTGCTTGCTAATTCTTCTGCTACTGCCTTCTCGACTTCCATGACNTCCTCTATAATATCCTGTTATAATAATAGGAATTCTTAGTTAGAGTTTATATCTCTAATAATTAGGCTAGAACTACAAAACTCACGTCATCGACAGACAATATACGTATCTAATGCATACATAAAGAATTTTGACCTGCGGGTCCTTAGTACAGCATCCGATAGAAATCCTTATCTTCCATCGATGTTGCGAATTTCAAACTTCTACCTGACCGGGAAATACCATAACGAATATTTGAAAATTCGGTAGTTTGAAAGGTCCTGGCATCGAACCTGGGCCACTAGGGCAGAAAGCTTTACGGCATACGATATACATCCATCCATTCTAACAATTCCGTGAATTTTGACTTTCTACCTTAACTAAGAATACCCTAAATTAATACTTGATCTTAAGACATAGGAATTGCACTAACATCGAACTAAGGACTCCTACGAAAACATCCTCCTCAACGAAACTCCTACGAAAATACAATAGAAAGTTATCTTTCTATCGATGGCGAGAATTTTAACGTTCTATCAAACCTACGAATACCCTAAATGATTTTCTGAAACTTCTGCATTAACAATTTACCTAGCATCGAACCTGGGGCGAATAGGGATAAGGCTTTTGCTGCATTCGGAAGATAAAAACATGTTCTAACGACTCTGTAAATTTCAACGTTCTATCTTTATACAAAATACGCTAAACGAATTTTTGAAAATTCGCTCAATGCATTTAAAAAGAAAAAGTACCGTTTTTGGGGCCTCCTAGAATCGAACCCATGATGGATATCCGCCTTTTTCCATAGTGCCCAAACCCGGGACTTTACGGAAAAAAATCGGCGGCTCTCTGAGGCACTTCTTTCTGCCTCATCTTTAGTATCCAATATACGTGTATGTCTATCTATAACTCTTTATATAGACGCTTCTCCGGATATATATCTCTTTATGTAGACGCTTCTCCGGATATATATATCTCTTTATATAGACGCTTCTCAACCTACAACTGCCGCAGCTTGAAGAGCGAAGATCGACTCCTGGAATTCCTCAATGAAGCAGAGAAGATAAAGTGGGATGTCATCGGACTCAGTGAAGTAAGAAGAAAAGCAGAAGAACTGGTTACACTCAAGGAAGAGCATATTTTCTATTATAGGGGAACAAAGGATGGAAGACTTGGAGGAGTTGGCTTNCTATTTTCTTCTAATTTTCTAATACTTACCTCCTGTTTCCTGCTTGAGACCAACTTCTTTCGCTCAATTCTGACGTTAATCTTCATTCTGCATCTAACTATCCTATAGTCACTGCCAGTGTTGAAGTTGTTTAGTACCTCACAATTAGTAACCGGGTAGAGTTTGTTTACCAATATGTAGTCTATTTAGGTTTTCACTCCATTAGGACCTCTCCAAGTCCACTTCCTTGTAGGATTCTTCTTGAAATATGTGTTTGCTATGTACATCTTGGTGCACTCTGCAAAATCTACCAGGCAATGACCTCGTTCATTTCTCTGGCCTAGTCCATGTTTTCCTCTGACAGCATCATCTGCTTCCTGCTTACCTACAGTAGCATTAAAATCGACCATGACGATTTTATAATAGGGATCTTCCTTGTCATGTTCCATGCTGAGAGTCTGGTAGAAGTTTTCAATTTCCTCTTCGCTGCTTGCTGCTGTTGGTGCATAAGCTTGGATAATCTGAACAGAGTAACGCTTATTTATCCTTAGTATTAGCTTACATATTGTCAGATACACTTTCTATTTTCTCAACATTATTTTTCCATTTCTTGTTAATGAAGAAGCCAACTCCTCCAAACCTTTCATCCTTTGTTCCCCTATAATAGAAAATATGCTCTTCCTTGAGTGTAACCAGTTCTTCTGATTTTCTTCTTACTTCACTGAGTCCGATGACATTCCACTTTATCTTCTCTGCTTCATTGAGTAGTTCCAGGAGTCGTTCTTCACTCCTCAAGCTGTGGCAGTTGTAGGTGGTGAAATGCAGGGGGTTATTTCTTTTCTTCATGATGGACCTCTGTAATGCCACCACCTCCCGGTTATCCAAATGGGTGGTGCTTTTACGTCCGGATAAATTGCCAATACAGAAGCACATCACCATAAATTGTAATTGCTCCTGGAGGGTAAAAGGCAGTGATTAAGCAGGCTGTCTAGCATTGGATTGCTAAGCTTATCTCAGAAATTTAAGCAATCACAGTTTCACCTAATCCTCATCTCGCAAAGCAAGAAAACTGAAAATGAACTGTCACTATTATGGAAATGAGAACGACCTGATTTCTATTCCTAAATGTTCATATTATATGCAACAATGTTGGACTAAAAGTATCTGATACTATCCTTAGTTATAAGGCAATCTATAGAACTTATGTTCCATTGTTGAGAATCTCTTGGTAGGAAAGTTATGTGAAGCAAAAGAATTACATCTGGGGTAGTGGACTGGAATATTAAAGAAACTAACTCTTAACTATAGTTAAGTTACTCAAGGTTTCCCTAGCAAAGCTTGAAGGTATGGAAAAAATTTTCCTTTCATGTGAAATGTTACATCAAAGAAGAAAGTGCAGTAAATTTGCAATCTAGAATACCTTATTCTTTACCACCATAGTCTACAATTATCAAGAGGATCTATGATGATATTTGCATCTCACAATCAGTGAAATGTTGATATTATCTTATTAAGGCTGGAAAAATTACATTAGCCCAAACATTATAAAAACCGTTTCACTAATCGTGCAAATATAAAGAAAGGTCAATGAACTATATTAAAATAGGCAAATTAAAGTAACTTCTGATCTTGAAGAAATACATTGAATTTCCATTTATTCCTTCCAAACACACATTCATCACCATATTTAACCCCACCCATACCAACCCTCAATCACATTCCCGCCATCCATTCATACATTTATGAGTGGCCATTCAAAAAATACAAGCTTTTATATGCACACAAGAAGGTAATTAAGAAATCCAATGCCTTAATTGACACTTTTTCATGGAATAAATTTCAAATTTAAAAGCTATCATTGCTACTGATTCTAATTTTTTCTATGCACTCCTAAGTATTTTTGCAATGGTTCATGGGGAAATGGAATTGGCCCTACAAATTAATTTGAAATATCTCGGGAGAATTCAGAAAGGATAAGAATATTACACTAAGTAGGTTTTACAGCTGATCGGTACTAAATAAATGTGGTACATGCAGGAAGAATTTCAGACTAATTAAATGATTTTATTGATTACCTAAAAACTAATAAGTCATCTTTTGACTGAGAGCTAAGACACTAATAGAAAATTCATTATCCTATTCCTTCAAGCTGATGGTTCATAGCAGTATCAATTATTCCTCTATCTTCTTATGCAAGCACTGGGAAGTTTTCCCCTTGCTGATCATTCCCTGAGTGACATGAATCTACCCACCAAATAAAAATATTTTTACCCCATTGTTAAATGAAAGTACTCCGTTTCTTTTTAAGGAAGCCTAGGAAACATTATACTAAGGGTACTGATTGACACCACAAAAAGAACTTATTCTTTACTTGATATCTATGTAAAAACATAAAATCTGCCTATCGTAAACTAAATTTTATAATTTATTTCTATGCTTTAACTTCTTTATTTTATCCACCAAGATAGTTTTAAAACAACACCATTGAGTTTTTGCTACTTTAACATTCTGTAATTATATATATATATATATATAGAGCGGGTTGTTTACGACTGTCGTCGTTTTCCCGCGCTCAGCTTCCATTTCTCTCTATCGTGGCACTCCTCTTCTCTCATTTCTCTTCCTCTCATTGCCTCCTCTATTCCCTCTCTCCAATTCCTTCTTGGTCTTCCTCTTTTTAACTTTCCTGGAGGTTTCCATTTTAATATTTGTTTGGGCCATCTGGTATCATCCATTCTGTAAGTGTGGCCAAACCACATCAGTTGTTTCCTTTGTACCTCGTCAAATATGTCTGTTTCCATTTTCATCATTTCCCTTATTTTTTCATTTTTAACTCTATCGAGTCTACTCTTCCTGCAACTCCATCTCAGGTAATTCCTCTCAGTTGTCAGTAGCTTATTTTTGTTCCTTTCCTTTATGTCCCATACCTCTGCCCCGTATGTGATCACACTTTCTACCATTGATTTGTATATTTTTTCTGCCACCCTTGAAGGGCTCTGTCAAGATATATTTTAAAAAGTGTAGGAGATAAACCACATCCCTGTCTCAGACCTTTCGTTGTTTTTATTTCTTTTGTCAGTTGGCCTCCTATTTTTATTTTTGTGGTGTTATTTTCATAAAGTAGCATCACCGCGTTAATTAAGGTTGGGTTAATTTCGAAATTTTCCATTTCCTCCCATAATTTTTGTATTGGTACACTATCATAAGCTTTTTCGAGATCTATCAGTGCCATATGTGTCTCAAGGTTACTTTGGCTTCTCTTCTCTGCAGCAATTTTAATTGTAAAAATATTGTCTACTGTAGATCTACCTGCTCTAAATCCAGATTGTTCCTCGGGTTGTTTATCTTTAATTTCTTTTTCAATCAGGTCTTTTACTATCCTAGAGTAGATTCTAGCAATTGTGTGTATTACTGCTATTCCACGGTAATTCTTTGGATCTTTCCTGGAACCTTTTTTAAATACTCTGTAATTAATAAATGTTAAAAATCTGCAAACATTGATGCAACAATAAAAGTTTATTATCAGAGACAAGAGGATGGATCAAACTTAGATTTAAGATGAATAATTTTCTTGAGGAACTATCTAGCATTTCTCAAATGATTCACAAAACGTTCAATTATTTCATTAAAGGGATAAAAATTCTACGGAAGTGATCAGTCATTATCTAGCTGCATAGGCAGCACTCATTTGTAATTATACTTCACAATTTGTAAATTGCTTTAGTACTAAAGGGACGAGTTTTTCACTTAAATTATTTATTAAATTAAAATAATATATTTAATCCCAAGTAACCTTCCATTGCTTAATTGCTCCTTTAGAATTTAAATTATATTGATTTTAGTTATCAATAATTGCCGGGTGTCATAGGCCTTATGCTTATAATCGGTTTTTAAAAAAAGGAGAAACATTACATGTTACTTTGGTAATACCTTAGTTCCTTGTATTATTAGACTGGGCTGTTTATTTTGGGATAATATGGTTTCATCCCTCTATGTAAACTTTGTAACCAATTGGGATGCAGCTAACCTTTCGGCATATAGTGAAAAAGCAATCATGAATGAGTAGTAAATTTGAGACTGGTAATGAGTAAAGCATGTTTAAAAGCATTCAATATTCTTAGCTTGCATTAGTATGGCTTGTTACTTTGCTATCTAATTATGGTTTAGGGAATATAGATTATAAGAAATTAAAGTTTATAGCTTTTTACTTAGCTGGCAATAGAATGTAATTGGTGCAAATGTTTTCTCAAAGAAGAGATTAGTGTATCAATGTCTCAATTAGAGTTCCATGACTGGATGTTAAGTCACAATTGTTTGAATATGGCTGTAGATGTTTCTTTGTCCTTGCAGAAAAGAATCTAAGAGAAACATAATGGATATTATTTGCTAAATTTGATTTAATTAAGTATGATTTGAAGTAATAAATAGTTAAACTCCCAATGAGTTTTTAAGTTGGATTCTATTTCAGTTACTAATTTAAGTGATTGATATTCACCTGCCAGAATTAGTTCAAGAATCATTTAATATTTAATAATTATTTAGATTTTTTCTACATGGGTGTTTTAAGTATAGCGTCACGTCCTAGCATTGGGTAAATATTTTTCATTACATTTTGAATCCAAGCCTATCAAATAGAATTTACCTGTAAAGAATGAACTATCAGTTTTACTTCAAAATTTTCAGACCAGGAAAAGATATTTAGATTATTCCCAATTTTTGTTGATTTTAAATATCCTACAAAGTCCTAAAAACGTTAAATCATGATGCTGAAATAATAGAGGAATAAGAGTGATTTTTCCAAAATATTTATAAAATAGTAAGATTTTTACATCCCTATTCACCATAATAGGTTAGAGTTGTTTTCTTGGTTTCATAGGTAGTCCAGAGGATGAGGTAGCTTGGACACCCTGGTGCAAGCTCCATACTGTCAGTGTGGCTCGCGTTAGAGCTGCCCTCAGGCGGTGCCGACAGCTAACTACAAGGCCATTCCTGGCGTTTTGGCGGTAATTGGAATTCGAAAATATTCAGCTTTTAGTCGTCTACGTAATCTCTCTGTTCAAACCTTGGGCATCACTGCAAAGCATTTCTCTTTTGAAGTGCTACTATGCTTTTTTTATTCAATTTTGTGATTGAGATTATAAAAACAACATTTTCTGGCAGCTACAATGGCTTCCAACTGTAATGAGAAAAGCTGCCTCACTGAAAATATTAATATATTCAAAATATCCAATTTCTCAAGGAAAACTAAAATATCCCACCAAGCATTTAACGAAATAAGAGTTGGATACTGAGAAATGAAACATTTTTTCTAATAACCTGATTACTAACGTTTTAATTTACCTAATTTTAATAGCAGCCTTCCTGTAAGACAAAATGGTTAAATAACTGGAAAGGAGTGAACGATTCAGATTTTTAGATTATTGGGTTTTATTTCCTGTTGGATATAACAGAAGATAAATGTAGTATGATTTGCATTGCATACACAAAATCAAATATATTTTGAATATCAAATTCGAATTCTTTGTCTGAGTCGACTTTCACCCCTGACACAGCATGATCTGCTTGGTTTCCCCATCACTTCAGTCTGTGCACCAACTTTTAGTCAAAGGAAGCAAACCGTTTCCAAAGACCGCAAGAAACACCAACGAAAGGAACTTGGAACACAGCAAAACTCGCTCGACCACACGCTATGATTGTTTCCGTTGAACTGGTAGTAAATTAGCTTAGCCAATCAAATTGCTTAAATCGCAAATAGCTAGGAGCTAAGAAAGATAAGTGCTTCGATAGTTAGCTGTCGGCACCGAATAGATGGCATTACTTACGCTGCCACTTTCCTCCATAAAGCTTTCACCAGGGTGGCTTGGACATCTACACTGCATGGAACCCTTAAGATCCATTAAGAAAATCGATGACTGGAGACCCACAGAGGGAAGACCAAGAGGTAGGCCTCATAAAAGATGGAGTGATAGAAGATCTGAGGAAAATGGGAGTCAGGAACTGGAGGACTGTTGCTACTGATAGAAATGCCTGGAGAAGAGTCATGAAGGAGGCCAAGGTCAATGGAAATAAAGAAAGAAAGAAAAAGGCCAAGGTCTACTGAGGACTGTTGCGCCAGAGGAAGAAGAAGGATATAAAATGCAAATTTAAATATGCACTAAATGTGGTCTACTTCAAATCTAAGCAATTTCAACTTATAACAAAATATAGGCCATCACCCTAGATTTTCTTTCATATGAGTTTTATGATTTATTTAAGGATATAAATTAGCTTATGCATGTTAAATGTACAATTACAGAAAATATGAAGCATTGGTAATAATTGCTTTTAATTGAATTTTTATCTTTCCAAAAGTTTTAATAATAATAGAATTAATGAGAAATGCAATTTGATTGTACATTTCGTATATTCTAGATGCACCCAGATTTTAGATGCCATACAGTGGGAAAAATCTTCTTTAAGAGGTTTGGATACCATTTAAACTAGCCATTTCTCTTGCCTTCCAAATTTAGTTCAAAGAAACTCTGATGTTGAGTCTTCCACAGGGGATGAGAAGGGCAGAGGTAAGGGAGGGTAAGCAAAATAAGTCTTAAGATGGCAATAAACTGCAGACTTTAAACCCAAACCCTTCGCAAAGTTTCAAATCCAAGAGAAGTTCTTCGATGGAATCGTGATAATCTTCTCCTACTTCCCAATCATTTTGGCTTCCCAGTATATGTCATCATCACAGGTTCTCCCCCAATAAACAGATAGTTTATAGGGAGAGGGTTTATAGGGCTCTAATCATTTATGATATGTTTGATCAAATCTTTCAACTTTTAGAATTTTTCCTTGAGAATGCATATTCTACTACTACTACTAGGAAACATTGCAACTTGAAATCCACCTGCACAGTTGGCATCTGTCACATCTCTTTGACCCAAACCCTGCTGTTTTACTCCACCTGAGTCTGTTAACCCTACCTTGATTCTTTCTTCCTATTCACCCCTTTCACCCACTACCTCTCAGTGGCCAGGGGTTGCAGAGAATTTCCTTTATCACTCCATATCTCTATATGACCATCCCTGACCATTCTATTAAACCTTTTAACTATAAACCCATCTCTTTCTTGTCCTATGTGCGATTTCAGGTTTTTCCACTATATTCCATAAACCACCCATAGCGATGCCTAGATGAGCTACCAGATAGCAAAAAGGGGTATTTCTACACCTCAAGCTGCTGCTTGAGGTGTAGAAAAAATATTACATCATTCAAGATCACTATTTTAAAACCTTTTATTATGTTACTCTTCTTAGTTATGCAAATTTATGTAGACAAATGTATTATTTAGAGGAATAAGAAATTAATTAAGTTAGTTACAAGTAATAATAATAGTTAAGTCATTTTTACTTATTGTGAAAGAAGTTATTGTTTTATTAATTTTTAAAAGTAAGATATGTAAGAAAAATCGCGATATAACGTTGAAAGTATTTTAAGNTAAAATCGATATGATCAGGCGTTACTTGGTGGAAAGCCATACTAAATGAAATTAAAATCCTTCGTAATTTTCCACAGGTTTTATTCTGCGACCGGTTTCGTAAGAAGGTCTTACATCTTCCTTCTTACGAAACCGGTCGCAGAATAAAACTTGTGGAAAATTACGAAGGATTTTAATTTCATTTAATATATGTATTATAACAATCAACATCATGTGCATGTAGTAAAACCGCTTCTCAGAGGACTGAGAGAAAAATCGCAATATCACCATGATAGTGTTTTAAGTGGGATGTAAACTTTTCATTGTTTGCCCATCGAAAAGGAGTAGGGAATGTTTTTTTTTTTTTGATCTTCAATGTACAAAAACGTGCTCTCCATCTTAAAACAAAAATAGATCTTCTTTAGTTTACTTAATTTCGCCACAGCTGAAGATGGGATAACTAAAGAGCATGTGAACTATTGCTGTGTTACTTCAGTGTGATTCTTTTTAATTTTGTTGCATGATAGATTACTTTATTTTGTCATATTTTTGCAGTCATAGTTTGAATACAGTCAACTTTTTGAGGAAAGACATTGCCCCCTCTTATTTTTTCATTTATGACATTCTCATTAAACAATGTAGCAATCTTCTAGATTCACCATAATGGATTAATAATAAATCGTTTAACGAAAAAAGTTGGAAATCATTAAAATGATATCCAAGAATATGCCCAAAATCCAACAAACGACTTCATTGCAACTCTGGTTAATTTGATATGTTTTGTAACGTGAGTTTGCTTATAATGGACACTGTCAAGCGACTTTTTATCTAATGTTCTTCCCTGAGAAGAGACTGATGGGGAATATCCCATTCAGTGCTAAAACTGGCTCCTACATTTACATTTAGTAAAATGTAGTTTCTATTTAAAAAGCGAGGTAAACGATTAAAGAAACTGAATTTGTTTAACTTTTATGGTTATACAGGCATATGACTAATTCAATTGTTGAATTTGAGTTCATGAATTTTCCCATAAAAAAACTTTTGGAAGATGTTCTCTAGCAGATATTTCACTGTTCCATTGTATAGTCATATTTTCTCTATTTATGTATGTCCCCATTTGTTTTACTCATCCCTTTATTGGCATTCAATGATGTTTCTATGTTTGTCTGAATGAGCATGCAAATAGGTATTCTGTGATGGTAGAACACAATCAATCTTTTCCAGTGTAGTTATCAAAACAGCAAATGGTATTTCCTGATCTTTAACCACAATATGGCAATACCTGTGATAAATAACACCATGAAAGATCAAACGTGCCAGTATATGGAAGAATGAGCTGCATAACATCTTGTTGATATTCTGAAGACCCCCTCTGCTTTCTTCTTCCAAGAAATGCTTTTAGAACCTCAGAAAAGATCCTTTCCTCTAAATCCCTTTCTCCTGATGGTCATGTGTGAGGAGAGGGAGAAGGGAAGCGGTGGAGGGGCGACTTACCCTAGCGCCGAAGCTCTTTCGATCTATTTGCTGCAGAATGTGCTGAACATATTGTTCAGATTACATGAATTGTGTGAAACATATCTGGTCCTCCTAAGCATAAGAAAATTCCGTCGTAAGATTATAACAACTCAATATATTTCTTACCATTATTTATAATATTTATTCTACTGTTTTCAAGTCATGAAAGCCTACTTTACACACATTTCTTATAAAAACTGATTAATTTTGTAAAAGAAACAACCTCTGCAGGTAACGAAAACCTATTTTACGTACATTTCTTATGGAAAAGTATTATATATGGGATAATTCATGAAATCAAGATTTCACAATGGCCTCAGTCGTCAAAGGGATAGGTTGTTTATATCCGAAAAATTTTATGAAATTTCCGTGTGTTTTATCAAAATCCTCGAAAGTTTGGATCTATATCAATATTTCACGATTTGCTTTTACAATGGTTAGGTCTATTGTTGCTCTCATCCATATATCCTCAAGATTCTGTTGATTTTCTTCCATGAAAATTTCAGTGCATTCCATAAAACCAACACACCGGCATCATTCATTCATTAACGTGAGCAATTTTCAACTAAAGCTCATTCATTATGTATTTGTGTACATGGGAAGCAGTTTTATATTATAAATTGTATGAGATGTTTGAAAGCTGTATGATATGAATTTTCAATGTATTTTTTATTTTCTATACTGTGAGCAAGTAAAAAGTAGTAGAAATGTGGCTTCAATTATTTATTATGCTTCTGGCTTATTTTCTCGTTATTGTAGTTATAAATTGTGATTAATTTAATGATTTTGATACTTTTATAAGTGTCAAAATTTTACTATAATTTGTAATTATACTTCTACAACTGTAATGCATAATATTTTCTAGTTGATGTACTGTAATGTTAAATTTATCATGATTTATTGCTACAGTTACAGAAACTGTGCAAAGGCAAATATGGTCAAATATAAATTGTTTGTATTGTCTTATGTCTAACAGCTGTACATAAACATTTAAGTTGTCTTTACACAGAGTTTCCCTATTAGGTTAATGCGAATCTCATGCAGAATGTTAATCCCCTTCAAAGTCACAGACAAATGTTAGAAGAAAGTACACTGTGGTAATCAGAATTGTGAAACCTTGAATTAATTGTTTGTTTTGATGACATTCCCATTACATAATTACTCAATGACTTTGATATTGTTGTACAATAAAATATGCATTATTTATAAATACTTAACTTATGCTATGCTATCACTTATATGATCAGATGCAGGTTGGGAATCCTTGAAAGAAAGGAGATTAGAAGTTAGGCTGCAATTGTTAGATACATTTAGAGGAAATACTTTTTCGTAAGATGTGATTGGTATTATGCGAACCCCTTCTGCTACTTTGGCTGATCCGACAGCGAGCGTAAAATAAGAGAAATAGACGCGAGGACAAGTCGTTATAAGGGCTCTTTTTTTCCGCGAACGATATGCGATAACAATAAATTAAAGAGGCAATTCTACTCTTGGTGTTTACAACCCCTGCCACACGCCGGAAGGCGGCTTGTTGGGTACTTATGTAGATGTAGATCTACATAATTCGAATAATGTTCTTGTGGGTAACTATGTCTGCTAGCAAAGATTGATGGCTTTTTCAATATTCTATTCACTTTGTATTTTGTCTACTTTCCTGTTATATTGTAATTAATCTAAAAACTATACTTATTAATGAAAATATTGTTACAAGTGGGGCTCCTGGACTGCTTAGTGGGTAGCTCTTTTGCCTCAGTAAATTGGTTTAGTGTTCAATTCCAAGTGGGGGCCAATTTTCTTCGATATGAGCTTAGCTGTGGAGAGGAAAATACTGCTACTACAATCATTTTCAGTAATCATATATCACGCCTTTATGGAAATGTAAAGCATACTATCAAGTAAACAACATTTAATTTAGGTAGATGTGAGATTCGTTATAGTTACATATTGCTTCGACGATTTGCATATATAGGCGTTACAATGTAGCATATTCATAAATCAAGTTTTGTGATTAATCACCAGACCAAACCAAAGAAACAAATTGCAAAAGAGGCGGCCTGATGCACATACACGGGAAATGCTCGATGATTTAGAAGGAAAGCAAGACATTACTTTACATTATTAATTATACAACATTTATGTCGTGTACTTCACACAAAAAAACATCTTACCTCTATAAGTTTGCACAGTTACGACATTTGCGATTTTTCACATAACCACCTCTCGAACCGGCTGTGGCTTGTGAGTGGTGTTATTTCAACACACATTACTAACCTATTTCGAAAGTAGCAAAGTTAGCTACTTGAATATTTCACCAAGAAAAACTGGAATATTGGTCGACAGCAACTATAAACGCCAGCACAGATTTTAAAAATAAGTTTAACCATATAAACACCAATTGGTAAATATATAAAAATAACTTAAGAATACAGACTACTGCATCAACAAAAATAGTTTGGTAAATCTTTGATAGCGGTTCCACAGCTCAAAAAATCATAGCTCTAACACCAATTATCGTACGTTTATAATTCATACACCGTTATTTTTTACCAATAGTTTTTCAACTCAGCCAGTGTCACGCATATGCAAGCACCAGCTGCAATAATTTTCTTGATCTAAGTATTTTCACGATAAATAAATGAATGATAGAATATTGTAGTTGGGTAAATATTTGATAGTGGTGATAATTGGTGTTACAGCTATGATTTTTTGAGCTGTCGAACCGCTATCAAAGATTTACCATAATTTCTGATATTTTCTATCTCTCAACATCAACGGAGGGTTTTGAATTGAACAATTAAAGGTTGACTTTGACGCTATGACGGATCCCTCAGATCATGTGCTTCGCTGCGCAAGCTGCCTTGATTTCGTGAATTTTTGCATGTTTTTCATACACAGATACGAAGGATACGAATTTCACTACTCAACAGTTTTATTTTGAAGATGGCTGCGCCCTTAAGCAGAAGGGCTTGGGCATGCCGAAATTATAATGGAAATCTTAAAAACTGTCCTTTAACATATTTGCAGATAAATTTAGCTTTGAGGAAGCCATACAATGATTCCAGTGCTAATCGCGTTCCAACGGTTGATGTACATTTCAATAGCGGGTAAAATGTCAACAACAGCAATTGCTCAGATTTAATTCGTTATTAATTTCTTGCAGTAATGGGTATATGTATTTCTGGTGGTGTGAATAAATATTGCAAAGTTTCTAATAGCAACTGTACATGGTGCTCACTTTTTTTTAGACGTTATATGACAATTTCTACGGGAAAGTATGCCAGGTTTGCTGATGGATGTGCGGTTGCAACCCTCGGGGATACTTCAGTGATGGTTACTGCTGTTAGTAAGACAAAACCGTCACCATCATCGTTTATTCCTCTTCTGGTAGATTACAGACAAAAAGCAGCAGCTGCTGGACGCATTCCCACCAATTTTCTCAGGAGGGAATTGGGACCCACTGAGACAGAAATTTTAACCAGTCGGCTCATAGACAGATCTCTCAGACCGTTGTTTCCTAAAGGTTATTCTTATGAGACACAGGTAATTCATTGTAGATTTTTAATGTATTTGTATTCAAAATTTTCCTATGACAAATTAATGATAGAACTTTGGAACATTTTCAAGTACCAATTTCTTATTTCTTAGATAATGTGCAATTTGTTAGCTGTTGATGGTTCGAACGACCCAGCAGTTGCGAGTATCAATGCAGCCTCGGCGGCACTTTCTTTATCAGATATCCCATGGAATGGACCAGTTGGTGCTGTTCGAGTTGGACTTTTTCGCGGGGAAGGAGATGGACCCCCTGAAGTGTGTGTAAATCCCACTCGCAGGGAAATTTCTCAAAGTTATAGTGGTTTGGATTTGGTGATTGCTGCAACGAAACAGAACCTGGTAGTGATGTTGGAGGGATCGGCGGAAGTTGTTCATCAGCAGGACTTAATGAAAGCTATCAAAGTGGGAGTGCGTGAATGCCAGTCAGTTATCAGTTCCATACAACAATTACAGAAGACTTACGGTCGGACTAAGCGGGTGTTAGATAATCTACCAAATGTTGACGGTTCTGAAGGTATACACTCCAAATATCTCTTTCAAGAGGTCTATCTTTTAATATTTATTCTTCTTGAGTTTATAATTTCTCAAAGATTAGATTAGATTATCAGTTGTTAGCTTGCTTGTCAATGCTCATTTTGTGTTCAAGAAAGAGATTGGGCCTTATCTGCAATATTTTTACATTCCAATGCAATTTTCAAATCTTGAGAAAATGAATTAACCTTCAAACAACCAAGTGATCCTCCTTCCCAACAAAATCAACTGAGAGGATATTTTTAATCATTCCAAGAGGTTATTTGTACTCACTCATTGAAGATTACAGAAAATTAAAGGTCACCTGTTGTACACTGCTGACATTGTTTCGTAGGCTGCGCACCAGAATACAACATTTTGCTGTGTTCCTATATGATTGGTTTAATGCTGTTAAATGATCATATAAGCGACCAATGAATGTTTTAGCAACTGCACCCCTTGTGTTTATAAAGGTCGTTGGTTATCAGTTAGGCAGACTAAAACTGACTGACTCATTATTGCATGTCAGTTTATAGCTTAAATTGTTATTACTTATGTAATAGTAGAATTTTTATTCTTTAATCATCCTGTCCTAACTATGAGTTTCTTCAGAATCTAAGCTCCCCTTAATTTTTGTATTAATTAATATTATTGGTACTGAATTGAATTTATTAAGTGACATTTATGGCTGCCAGATGTCCTGTATTGTATCAGATTTCCTTATTATGCTGTCTATTGCAATAGACCTGGTGAATACTTTCCTTGGCTTAAGATATGTCTTACTTTAGCTTGTAAATACAAGGAGTGTTCAAAAAGTTCCAGAAATCAAGCTTTACCTTTTCGCATGGTTTAACAATGTGCTCTTCATTAATACCCCTTGCAGTTATGGAAACACTATTTTTTGCATAAAAATGTTCTGTTCTTCTGCAAGTTCTGTAATTATAACTCACATCAAATTATTAATAAAATAACTCAGTAAATGATTAATATTCAAAGTCTTACAAAGGGAAAATTTACAAAAATGAAAATAAGTTTTGAATCACTTTTTCTTTGTGCAAAAGTTTTTAACAAAATTGCTCTGTCATTGGTTAGGTATTGTTGATGCATATATTTGTTCCCCTTTCATAGTTGAAGCTGGATTTGTGATTTATAGTCATATGAGTGTAGATATTTATAATGTCAGAATATTCCATTTCCAGCTTCCCCCCTCTGTTTTTTGTTGAATTCCCTTGGATCTCCTTCAGATTCAGTATAAAAATTTGGCAAGTCTGTTGTTCTAGTAGTAAAGAGTTAATTTGAAATTATGCTGGAAACAATCCAAATTTAGTGAGAAGGTGAATATATATCAGATACTCCAATACTATTACATCATAATGGGCAGAGCGTACTAATGAAATGAAATTGCAGCACATCCAATTTCTTGCATCTGATTCATTGTTTACATTTATATTTGCCCTGAAATTGAGTTACAAATAGTTTGTGTTGTCTTTGGTTTGCAGTATTTTGTTAAACATGATATTTCTTTCTTTAAATAAGGTGAAGCTCAACCTCTGGAAGAAATAGCTGAAACAGTGAAAAGTGAGTGTGAGAGGAAGTTACGAGAAATATTCCGGGATTTTTCTCATGATAAACTTTCTAGAGACAATGCAGTCTTTACTCTTAGGAATGAAATTATGGAGAAGTATCAAGATAAATATGCCACTTCTGCCATCAATGAAGCTTTTAATATGTTCTGCAGAGAGTTGTTCAGAAGCATGATATTTGAAGATGATTTGAGGTATGAGAGAACTATATCTGCAATCCCATTTCTTTTGTAATTCCTTGGTGTTTATTTTTGCTTACCTCCTTCCTTCCTTCTTTGCTGGTGCCGTCTTCTAGTAGTAGTAGTATTGTTAAAAGTGCTTTGATAGCTAAGGTCATTTTACACGTGGGCCCCCACTGGGAATCAAACCTGGGACTGCATTCGCTGAAGTCTAATGCATTGCCCACTTGGCTATCCAGGAGCCCTGCTGTCTTCTTTGGTTCCTTTTGCACTTATAATTTGCCATTATGATCTTGATGTTCTTGTCATGTCTGAATGAAACTTATAAAAGGATAGGAAGTATGAATCATCTGCTATTCATTTTTTTTTAATTTAAAATAAAAAGTGGCATTCAGATGGAAATTTAGATGTAAGATTTTGGGAATTCCCTGCCAGTTGAATGAAAAGCCATTGCAAAACTTCAAGGTAAAGCTTTATAATTACTTGATGTTAAGATTTTAAACCGTACCCTATATATGATAATATTTATCTTTATATGAAAAGTGTTATATATGTTATGTATTACTGATTATTTATTTTGCCTAATAGTCTTTAATTATGATAATGTGATGTTATATTTTTGATTCCTGTATGTAGTTCTGTGGTATAACCATAATATTCTGTTTAATTTTCTTTTTTTGTCATCACATAATCTTGGACTTGTGGGTACACACCATGAAGTAATTTTTATTTATTTCTTTTAGGGGTAATTGTGCCCAGAGCATTATAATGAAATTATTATTATTCATAATGTCCTTCTGTTCATCTGCTGTTATATTCATGCTCTAATTTCTATGACTTCATTCATTGGATACATTTTTATATTTCAATTTGTATGACCTTATAGCAGCCTCTTGTAGGGTGTGCATTATGATCGTAATCATAATACCTACTTATTGAATCTTGAGTTTTATACAAGATCAATATTGTTGAAGCTTGGGTATAGTAACCACTAATAACTTTAACCGAAACATTTTGCTTCCTCAGTTGTTTTTTTTCATACTCCATTGCCTTTTAAGTCTAAGATAGAAGGTGAATGTTTCTCACTTCAGTGTATATTCTTTCATTGATTCTTTGTATTATCTTGCAGATGTGATGGGAGAAAGCTTGATCAACTAAGAAACATTTCATGTGAAGTAGATCTTTACAAACCACTTCACGGATCAGCATTATTCCAAAGAGGTCAGACTCAAGTGTTTTGTACAGTTTCTCTTGATTCTCCTGAATCTGCCATGAGGATGGACCCTGTCTCTATTCTAACAAGGTTTGACTCTAAACTTTCAGCTTAATGAGTTTATAATTTGCTGCTAAAATAAAAAAATGTAACATAGTTGGTAATATAATGAATGGTTAAGGATTAATCATTCCTTTGCATTATATTCGTATCTGTACTCAGTTCACCATCATGAAGACACCATTTAAAATGCATTGGCTCATGCATTTTAAATGGGAGATATTCGGACACTGTTGCGACATTTGTGTAAAAATATAAAGTAAGTCAAAATTGTTTGAATTTTTTTCAGCATTGAATGGAATTACTGCCGGATTTTACTGTGTGTTTAACTTTTAGTTCTTTACTACCATAATTGCATAAAAAACGAAAAAAAGTTTTTTCCAAAGCAAATAAGACGGAAGATAGCCAGCATGTCCTTTCTTCAATGCATTTAACCAAAAATTCTCAACTTCCCCTATGATTTTTATTAAATCCAGCGGGAAAGTTTCTCAGAGAATAGTGAAATTATTTTATTTGCAAATTGCAATGTCATAAGTTTTATAACTAACTTAAGATAAACAATTCAACCCTTTCTAAACGACTCTACTACGTAGAAAGTTTTTTTCAAAGCAAATAAGACGGAAGATAGTCCTTTCTTCAATGCATTTTACCAAAAATTCTCGACTTCCCCTATGATTTTTATTAAATACTTGCCTCATAAACGTTTGTCTGCAAAATAAATAAAGCTATCGGAAAGAAAATAATTTGAGGCAGAGTTGGATGTTAAAAATTCTGTGTTCCTTAAATTAGAGAACTTAAGGCACGCTTTCAAACAGAAAAGGAAAAAAATCCAGAATTTCTTTGAAATGTAACATTTACAACGCCCGAATATCTCCTGTTTAAAATGCACGGGCCAATGCATTTTAAATGGTGTCTTCATGATGGTGAACCAAGTATAAAAAAAATTTTGTTGTCTTTAAGTGTAATGTCAATTTTGAGTTTAAGTAATTCCTTTTAGGTTTGTGTAATCCAATGCAAGGTAATACAGTGCAAACCCATGAGTGTAAGATGACCAGATATCTACTAGGAAACATTATTTTAACTGCAGGTTAACCTCTACTATTACTGATCCTTAAGTGATTTGATGTGCTCATGTTTTGTAGTAAAATTTCAGTCCTATTTCTGGCCTTCCTCTGGTAACCTGCTTATATATAAACTGTTTGATTAGAACTAGCTTTAATATGCCTCATTTTCAAATTAAACCTATTCTCATCATGTAAAAGGAGCTATAGGAAACACATTAACATTAGTTGTTAATAATTGAAATCCTTACAGCTACTCAAATTTGAAATGATGTTCACATGAGTATTTTTACATTTGGAAGAAGTAATATTTAGTATTAGGATAAATGTCTCTGTTACTGTTGTTAACAGTAGAAATCCAAAAAAGATAATGGCATCTCTGATGTGGAAAAACCAACTAATAGGTCATTATGAATTAGTTTTGATTTTGGTTATCTTTTGAAAGGGAAATGGTTTTATAGGTATCAAGTAATTTTGGAAATTAATCTGAACTTTCTTAACCTAAGGTATACTTTAAAACTGAAACAATGAATTTAACCAAAGGAAAGAAAAGTTAGTTAAAGATTTGTGTTTGCTAGGGAAAACTAGAAAGGTGGATCAATTTTCATACTTAGGTAATGTTCTTGGGATGGAAGGTACTCAGGTGAAGTTTGAAAAAGAATAGCAGTAGCCAAGAAATTTCTTGAGGCAAAGGGAACTGGTATTGGGAACCAGGAAAAGATTAGAAGTCTTGGTGAGAAATATCTTCCTGTATCATTGTGAAATTTATAAGTTGAGAAATGAGGACATAAATAATTGGAGGGGTGGCTGTGAGGTACAATGGAAAAAGTGAGTTAGGTTAATAGATAAACACACATGCTGAGAATGGTGTGATGGTTTTGGTTGAATAACTAAGTAGAGGACGGTGGGTCAAATATTGAGAGGAGAGTGATTGCTGAAGAAGGTAATGGGGTGAAGAATGTAAGGGAAAAGACAGAGAGGAAAACAAAGGAAAAAGACATTAAATGATATAAATGGTAAGATAAACTACGAAGAACTAAAGAAAATGCATTGAATAGGGAAAATTAAAGCAAATACCTGCACTTATCTAGAAACTTATGGTTTTACTTTTTTTGATGAAAATTAACTTTATCATTATCAATTTGTTTGGTTTTATTTAAATAAAATAGTGGTTTGTATATGTAAATTTACATCAGAATATTCATTTCTGTAGAAAAATTGTTGAATTAAATGTCAAAAATTGCCTCAGAATTCCATGTATTCATAATGTGAGCAAAACTAAAATGTGGCATTGAGATGTACTTTCTTCTCTGTTGAATTTCAGTGGCTTGAAGGCAAAGAACTTCTTTCTGCATTATGAATTCCCTCCTTATGCTACTAAAGAAGTTGGCAGGAGTGGTCCAGCTGGACGTAGAGAAACAGGTCATGGGGCATTGGCTGAGAAAGGTCTTCGTGCTATAGTTCCTTCTGATTTCCCATTTACCATCAGACTTACATCAGAAGTTTTAGAGTCAAATGGTGAGGTCGAGTCCCAGTCGTGTCGCTATTTTTCACACTTGTTATTCCTTTGGGATTTTCGTAGGTTTTACAACCTACTAAGTTACCTTCCTTTCCTTTATCCTTGTGAGTATTCAACTTTAGATGTTTAATCATAGCCTTCTTATCTTGGAAGGAGGGTTCACATTTAAAAAGTTTGACGTAAATTATTTGCTAGAACTTTGTGATTAATTCATCGATTCATTTTTATAAATTGAGTTACAGTGAATTATTTTCATCTCAACATTATGCAATAAATGTAATAACATCTCTTTTTGCATTCACTATTTAATTATTTTTGAACAAGTAAATTACTTGCTTATATTTCATGTAAACTACGTAATTTTATTTCAGAATGTGCCAACTAATTCTATAATCTCTCTTTTCTTGAATTTTAGCTGATTTTTAGTTTTGATTTTTGAAGATTGGTAACTATTTAAAAAATTTTTAAAAGATTTAATCACTTAATGGGGATTAATTAATGAACTAACATCAGTGAAAGCAGTTTTTATATTAAGCCCTGGCATAAAATCATTTTATTTTCCCTTACAAAAATAAATATTCTCATATAACGTACAAGTAGTTTTATTTCTATAAGCCTTGATGAGCTCAAAAAATGGAACCTTTCTCCATTGACTGTATTCTTTATGTGAGGTCAAATCTTGCTTTTATTGATTTTTTGACTTACTTTAACTCAAAAATGGATAAATATCAAAGGTTATCATCCAAAAAATTTTGCATTAGGAGAAGAGGCATTGTTGAACATTTTCATACTCATTTGGTCGTATAATTTCAAACTAACTTCTCTTTAATTTTGTTTTGTTTTCAAAAATGTATATTTAGGATCTTCATCAATGGCTTCTGTTTGTGGTGGCAGCTTGGCTTTAATGGATGCTGGTGTGCCGGTTTCATCTCCAGCTGCTGGTGTAGCTATGGGTTTGGTCACACGCTATCAAGGGACTGATACCAAGCACATTGAGGACTATAGAATTTTGACTGATATTCTGGTATGATCTTTCTTGATGTCATGGTGTTAAAGTTAACACAATTTATACTATCTTAATTAACACTTGGAGTATAGACCTCAGGTCTTCAGAAACCCTAGAAATACATTCTAGAGGAAACATGTTTGTAAATATTTTTACCAAATTCGATACTGAAAGCATTCTTTGAGATTCACAGTTGGAGTATATAATCGTTAACAGAGGTATACTTTAAAGGTGTAAGAGTCTTGAAAATATTCCATTAAGGATCATTGTGGACCTTCTTACTCTGTGTCACAATTGCTTTTATGACGGTTATTTCATTTCAAACTGATGAATCAAACTAAATTATAGTTAACTTATTCTAAATTAATTTCATGTTTAAATACTAATTCTTTCTATTATCTGAATGAAGAGAAAAACATTTCACATTTTTAAGTGCTTAACTATGTTTTTCACTCTACTATGTACTCCATACTATAATTTGTTTTAATCATTATCTTTATTTAATTTTTATTCATGCCTACTTTGTTAGTTAACAGACATTGATCTTAATGGATTTTATTCATTTAAGTTTTTTGATGCAAATGTGGTTATTAAGAACTGATGTAGATTGATCATATCGATTTAAATTAGACTAAATTCTATTTTTTAAATTTTAAGTATAGTTTCTTTACTAATTCTCATCTTTCTCCTTGTGAATGAATTCAGTTTTGCTGTATAAAATTTGGAAAAGTTGGTTCATTCTACAATTCATTGGATAATTGCTCTCTAACATTATTCCAAAGCGTATGATAATGTCAGGATTTAATTAAGTCAGTTTTATTTTTAAGTAATAATTTAGGGATACCACTACCATCTTTTATTTGCTTTGCTGTAGCTGCTCACATATCCAAACATGACCTAAAAATGTGGAATAATTTGTTTTGATTTCTATGTAAACTTTGTAAAAGTTATTTACATTTATTATTTTATTTTTAAATTAAATTCATTCAAGGGGGAATGTTTTTTTTCCTTAGAAGTTCTTTGATACATTGCTAGTACTCACTACATTACTGAATGTGAGAAATTCTAAGAATTGTTTGTTTTTTTGTAGGGCATTGAAGATTACATGGGAGATATGGACTTTAAACTAGCAGGAACAAAGAGAGGAGTCACAGCCATTCAGCTAGATATGAAGATTCCTGGACTGCCTCAAAAAATTGTGATGGAGTCTATCCTCAAAGCCTCTGATGCAAAATCCAGGATAATTGACATCATGAATGAAGTTATTACTAGGCCAAGGTAAGAAATTAATTTACAACTAAATTATAAAATAATTAATTTTGAAGAAGTGGAATTTTGTATTTTCTAATTCATTTTAAAACCCTATTTTATATTTTTAAGTTCTTGGTATCTGTTGAGTAGACATTTTTCTATAGCTCAAATACTCTGCCATTACTTGTGTTTTAATTGAATTTCTCCAGTAAATTTGTCTCCTTATATTCCCTTAAAACTTTCTG
This sequence comes from Ladona fulva, assembly GCA_000376725.2. Classification (NCBI taxonomy): domain Eukaryota; kingdom Metazoa; phylum Arthropoda; class Insecta; order Odonata; family Libellulidae; genus Ladona; species Ladona fulva. The sequence continues at coordinate 33,783 of KZ309400.1, read as the reverse complement.
CAAACAAGAAAGTCACTTTTTCTACAAATAAAAATTTGTTATTGTCAATATCACAAATTTCACTCACAACTTTTGCATCAATTTCCCATTTTCATTAACATGCTTTATTTCCAAAATTTCCTATGTGCTGCAGCGTGGATGGGCTGCTTATGACCATGTTTTGTGCAGGCCTGGTCTGTAGATTCAATAAAAATAAATTAAAATATATTCCACAATCAATTTCTTATGGTTATGCCTGCCCACGAGAATAGGAAGAAAGTAAAACCTCAGATTCAGTAGTGGTTTAAATAGAGTTTGAAAGAGAAAAATTCAAGGAATTGATCCAAGTAATTTTAGTACATGAACAATTTTCGATGACTAGTATAAGCATAGATTAATGATAAGAAAAGAAAACATCATAAATATCAACAATAAGCATGGAATGAAAACTAATAGAAATGCTGTAGTGAGTTTCATTTTATCCCTTAGCACTTACATGGAAATTGGGCCCTTGCAAATAAGTGCCCTTGAAGGACAATGAGAAACTATTAATGCTAATGTCATCTGTCACAGATGAGGAAAAAGGCATAACACTTCTTCCGTAAGGGTTATCTCTCTAAGCTTTTTTTTATGGTATTACAATATTTAAAGGATTATATTTTGAATAATGCTGATCTTCATCTATCATGATCATTCTTTCTAATGTATTATTGTAAATGAAGTTAACCTTGCACATAATGAAAACGAATTTTAAGTGAATATAAGGAAATTAAACTCTCCTGGACTGAATTAATGATTCTCACAAGAACTTACGTGGGTGAAAACCCATTTATACAAATTATAAGTGCATTTCTAATGGATGCCATTCTGTGAATGGATTGGAATCCATGCAATTTATACTATTATCATTTTTTAACTGTTATTTATTTAAGGCTGTGTGAACTTAAATTTTTGAGTTATAGGTAAGTACATGCTCTAAAGTAGTTTTTCTTTATTAAGTTTTGTGATAAAGAAAACTTATCTTTTCCATTGCAGTTAGAAGTGTTGGTTGTAGTTTTCTGTATTGCATTTTATTGTCACATTCGTCTTTAAAAACTCATAAACAGTTGTAATAAATCTTACAGACACCTATTATTCTCTATCTTGCCCAATAAATGTGTTTTTGTCATTATCACTAAAGTTGTACTAAATTACTCATCTTACAATTTTATTCTTGACAAATAAAATTTCTTATCAATTTGTTAGATGATGAGTCAATATGTAATTCGATTGATAATTTTTCAGGCAAGCATTTTTATCATGCAGGTCTTTCCTTATTTGACAGTGATTAAACAGATTATTTCACTATTTAATTATTTTTGAACAAGTAAATTACTTGCTTATATTTCATGTAAACTACGTAATTTTATTTCAGAATGTGCCAACTAATTCTATAATCTCTCTTTTCTTGAATTTTAGCTGATTTTTAGTTTTGATTTTTGAAGATTGGTAACTATTTAAAAAATTTTTAAAAGATTTAATCACTTAATGGGGATTAATTAATGAACTAACATCAGTGAAAGCAGTTTTTATATTAAGCCCTGGCATAAAATCATTTTATTTTCCCTTACAAAAATAAATATTCTCATATAACGTACAAGTAGTTTTATTTCTATAAGCCTTGATGAGCTCAAAAAATGGAACCTTTCTCCATTGACTGTATTCTTTATGTGAGGTCAAATCTTGCTTTTATTGATTTTTTGACTTACTTTAACTCAAAAATGGATAAATATCAAAGGTTATCATCCAAAAAATTTTGCATTAGGAGAAGAGGCATTGTTGAACATTTTCATACTCATTTGGTCGTATAATTTCAAACTAACTTCTCTTTAATTTTGTTTTGTTTTCAAAAATGTATATTTAGGATCTTCATCAATGGCTTCTGTTTGTGGTGGCAGCTTGGCTTTAATGGATGCTGGTGTGCCGGTTTCATCTCCAGCTGCTGGTGTAGCTATGGGTTTGGTCACACGCTATCAAGGGACTGATACCAAGCACATTGAGGACTATAGAATTTTGACTGATATTCTGGTATGATCTTTCTTGATGTCATGGTGTTAAAGTTAACACAATTTATACTATCTTAATTAACACTTGGAGTATAGACCTCAGGTCTTCAGAAACCCTAGAAATACATTCTAGAGGAAACATGTTTGTAAATATTTTTACCAAATTCGATACTGAAAGCATTCTTTGAGATTCACAGTTGGAGTATATAATCGTTAACAGAGGTATACTTTAAAGGTGTAAGAGTCTTGAAAATATTCCATTAAGGATCATTGTGGACCTTCTTACTCTGTGTCACAATTGCTTTTATGACGGTTATTTCATTTCAAACTGATGAATCAAACTAAATTATAGTTAACTTATTCTAAATTAATTTCATGTTTAAATACTAATTCTTTCTATTATCTGAATGAAGAGAAAAACATTTCACATTTTTAAGTGCTTAACTATGTTTTTCACTCTACTATGTACTCCATACTATAATTTGTTTTAATCATTATCTTTATTTAATNTCAAGCATGACGGGACTTAATTTAGTTTAAAAATATATCTATTATTGTATATATCTGGTCCTCCTAAGCACAAAAAAATTCTGCCATAAGATTCCCACATAATAACTCAATATATTACTTATCATATAATTTATTATACTGTTTTCAAGTCATGAAAGCCTACTTTACGTAAATTTCTTATAAAAATCATAAGAACTTAATATTCCCGTGCACACAGAAAAGAAGAGAGAAGATGGCCAAGAAAACAAGGGTGAGAACCTGGACTGTTAGAACAATGCTTAGGAAAGGGAAGTTGGAAAATATAAAGGTAGAAATGAAGAGGTCCAACATTAACATACTGGGGCTATGTGAAGTGCGATGGAAGGATGGGGGTGATTTCTGGAGTGATGGTGTCAGAGTAATTTTCAGTGGGGGAAATTGTAGCCGGAGGAGAGTTGCGGTAGTGCTAGACAAGAAAGCTGGAAAAGCCGTGATAGCTACAGAGCTAATAAGCGACCGGGTGTTGTCAGTAGAACTAAAGGCTGAGCCAGTAAACACGGTGATAGTTCAGGTGTACTTGCACAATAGCGTGATGATGAAGGAGAACTTGTTTATGATCAAATAGAAGAAGGAATGAGAAGGGTTAGAGGCAATAAAAACCTAATTGTAATGGGGGACTGGAATACAGTAGTTGGGCAAGGCAAAGATGGAGAAGAAGTGGGAGGGTTCGGACTAGGTGATATGAATGAAAGGGGACAGAAATTAGTAGACTTTTGTAAGAGGAATAATCTCTGTATCACAAACACACTTTTTCAGCACCATAATAGAAGGAGGTACACATGGAAAAAGCCAGGAGATACGGATAGGTACCAAATTGATTACATTTTGGTAAGAAAAAGGTTTAGAAATAGTTTTAAAAATTCAAAAAGTTACCCTGGTGCTGATGTTGACTCAAACCATAACCTGGTCATGATGAAAACCGAGCTAAAGTTTAAAAAGATTTTTCAGGCAAAAATTAAACCAAAATGGAACCTTGAAGCCCTTAAAAATGGGAAAGCAAGAGAATGCCAAGAGTCAGTCAGTAAGGCCTTAGAGGATAATGGGAGGGAACTTACTATAGAAAGAGAATAGGAAAAGATTAAAAACAGTATCAAGGATAGTGCGCAAGTAACTATTGGGAGGGTTAACCAGACAAAATTAGGAAACCATGGTTGACGGTAGAAATGATAAATAAAATGGAGGAAAGAAGGAAATGGAAAAGGGTTAACACAGAACAAGGACGTAGAATGTATAGGGCTCTCAATAACGAACTGAGAAGGGAAACAAATAGGGCGAGGGAACAGTGGTGGAAGGGTCAATGTAACGGAATGGAAAAGCTGGACGAAAGTGGGAGGGTAGGCCTAATGTATAGAAAAGTGAAACAGTTAACGGGAAATAAAACACAAAACAGAACAATCACAGTAAAAGATAATAATGGTAAAGTTATATGAGTTCCAGCCAGCATAAGGGAAAGGTGGAAAGAATATGTTGAGGAACTATATGGGAAGGACATGAAGCCAACAAACAATATTAGAAAGTGAACCAGAAGTGGAGGATGATGATGTTGGACCTGGGATACTAGATAGTGAAATTGATAGGGCCTTGCGTGATATGAAAGGAAATAAAGCAATGGGCATTGACGAGATACCACTTGAGCTAGGGATGCAATCAGGGTAATGAGGGTACTAGTAGACTGAAGCCTGGAATTTAAAAAAGATGTATGTGCATGTTTTGTCAATTTGAAAAGGCTTTCGATAGAGTTCAATGGCCAAAATTAATGGGAATTTTAAAGAAAATTGGGTTGGACTGAAAGATAGGCTTTTGGTGCAAAATTTGTACTTAAATCAAACAGCGCGAGTTAGAATAACTGAAGGGGTGTCGGAATGGGCAGAGTTAGGGAGAGGGTTAAGACAAGGATGCCTATTATCACCATCGCTTTTTAATATATATATGCAGAGGAAATGGTGAATGAAGCTTTGGAAGAAATAAGCAAGGGAGTGATAGTTGGAAGGAAAGTGGTAAAGTCAGTAAGATATGCAGACGATAAAGCTATTGTGTGCGATTCCGAAAGGGGTTTACAAATACTAGTAAATGCACTAAACGATAAGGCAAGGGAATATGGAATGAAAATTAACGTAAGTAAAACTAAGGTAATGAGATTCACTAAGGGAAAGAAGGCTAAATTAACGATCAGGGTCGATGGGGAAAAACTAGAGCAGGTGGACAAATTCTCGTACTTGGGTAGTGTTCTATCTTGGGATGGGAGGTGTGGAGATGAGGTTCGAAAAAGAGTAGCATTGGCCAAGGAAGCTTTTATGAAGCGAAGGGAATTAATGACAAAGGGTCTCGATAAAGGAATCAGGAAAAGATTGGTAAAATCCTTGATATGGAGTGTTTTGCTATATGGGTGTGAAACGTGGACCTTACGAAAAGAGGACATCAAAAGATTGGAGGCATTTGAGATGTGGGTGTGGCGTAGAATGGAGAAGGTGAGCTGGGTGGATAGAAAAACAAACATAGAGGTGCTAGAAATGGTTGGGGAGGAAAGGGTTTTAATTGAAGTAATTAAGCGCCGACAAAAGAGATGTGTGGGTCAGATATTGAGAGGAGAGGGATTGCTGAAGAGAGTGATTGAGGGTAGAATGCAAAGGAAAATACAGAGGGAAAGGCAAAGGCAAAAAATGTTAGATGACATAAAGGGTGGGGTGAGTTTCCAGGTAACGAAGGAAAAGGCTATGAATAGGGAATATTAGGGCACATGGACCTACCAAAAGATAGAACACTTATGTATGTATGTTTCTGTAAATGATTCAAAGATGCTGAAATAATTTTAAAGATTTATTAACCATGCTAAAAATACCACCAGATTGCTCCAGCTGTAAAATTTGGTAGTTATGCAATCTTAAGAATAATAATTGACAAATAATCCAATTACAATGGCAAATCAATTTTTAGTCATGAAGAGACTGTTTGCAGAAAATTGAAATAGTAATTTTCCTATGCTCATAAAGGGAAAAGGCTTCCATTATTTTTAAGAAAATTTATTATTTTCTTGCTAAAATTATGGGAACATATGTTTAAAATGAACTGAGTATTTATTTTTTTGCTCTTCAGTTGTTAGCAAATTAAATTAGTCATAAAATATATTTTTTGCTCTTAAATTAATGGCTGATTCCTAACCAGATATTCATTTTATTACCTATGTAGGCATACAAAAGTTGTGAAAAACAATTAAAATTTTCTGCATTGCAGCATTGTTCTCCCATGAGTTTAAGCATATTGAAAAACGGCTCTTTTTAAGATGTATGAGAAGTCATTGATTCTTTAGCAAGTCTCTGTTATAAAGGCCTAAATGAACTTTTTATCCACATTTGTCATTTCATTCTTTCATTCAATGTCCCCCATTCTTTATTCTAGAGTTAAGGGGATTGGATATCGTTTAAACCAGCCGTTTCAGAACCTCAGAAAAGATCCTTTCTTCTTGATCCCCTTCTTCCGTTATGATGGTCGTGTGTGAGGAGAAGAAGAAAGGAAGTGGTGGACTCAAACCTAGGCCGAAGCTCTTTTGATCTATTTGCTGCGCAATGCGCTGAACATGTTGCTCAAATTACACGATTACGGAAATTGTGTGAAACTTACCTACTTAGAAAGTACCTGGTTACGAAGATAAAGGATTAAGCTGAAATTATATCCCAGAAGATTTTTGTATCACTTCTTATTGCCGAGTACCACTACAAAGAAAGGGATAGATTTTTATGTATGTTCTCTAATTTATTTCTCCATTATGGTTTGCATGAACCTAACAAGGAATGAAGTGTAGCAACACCTTTTAAGCATCGAATGGCGATAACAGAAATATTTTATCTACATGCAAGCAATCATGGCGGTGTTATTGCCAACAGCCTGCAAATGGATATTCAGGCCTTGTATCCATTGGCCTTAAGTAATAAAATTTATTTTCATTACAGGTGCCTCATTTACTTTTCCTCATACTTTTGGTTATTGGAATGTATGTATAGTCTTAAATTCACTTTAGGTAGAAATTTCCTAAAATATCCGTCTGCAATTAGGTTTCATATTGTACGTTTGCATTTAAGTCTGGGCTGTATAAGAACTATGATTTCCATTTAATAAATGGGGATCTGCTCTCTCGTGATATTTCAGGGAATATGAACGCTGGTGCTAAATATTACAATAAGTGTATATAGAAGATGAGAAGGTAATTTTCAATGGACTATTTTATTTTGTCAGATCACCCAGGAGGATGAAGGCCACTTCATGCTGTTTGCTCCCAACCAAGCTGCCAAAGATGAAGCTCAGGAGTTGATTGATGGTTGGTTGGCTTCTGAAAGAGAACCTCAGTTAGAATTTGGTGCTATCTACACTGCAACTATTGTTGAGTTAAGGGAAATTGGAGTGATGGTTACTCTTTATCCAGGAATGCAGCCAGCTCTTTTACACAACTCTCAGCTTGATCAGAGAAAGGTAGGAAGTCAATGCATTTTAGTTGATCAGTTGCCCAATCAAGGGGTTATGTCAATATCTAATTTTATTTTATGATGTATTTCTTTGATTTTCCTCATAATTTGTGAATAGCAGATTCAAATTCAAGAATTTACTAGTGCATGCTCATTGTTCCATGAACAAAATGATTTCTTTGTACCAAGTTTCGCAACATCAGCTGTTATTGAGTTGATTATTCATAATTGATATATATTTTGAGGCACCACTTTATTATGACCACCTAAAATTTTCAGTAAATTGGTTATGCTATCATGCTCCTGTCACCATCGAGTAAGACTGATATGACGGTGGAAAGCATAGATCCTAGAAAGTTTGAGGTTGTTAGTTGTTTGTGAAAAGATGAGTGGAAAATACAATTTGAGAAATTTTCAACTTGGGATTATCGTGAAAGGAATTGAGCCAGGTTCCAGGAAGTGAAGGCTGAGGTAGTTGATTATATGCTGATAGGAAACAAGATGAAACATCTCCAGTTAGCTCAAGAGCACAAAAATTGACAGTTGAATATTAGCAACAAATTATCATATTTTCTGGTAGATAATCTGCGTGTTATCCATATGAAAAATATACAAAAATTATAAAAATAATAGTGATATGCAATGGAAAATCTCATTTCATTGAATATCTTGAATGTTGAACTTGGAAACAAATGACTACACAACACGCGAAATACATCGTGGAAGTCATGGAGTATATACTTAGGCACTAGGGCAATTTTATTTCAACCAACATATTGTAAATGTTAACATAATCAAATAATTCCATTCAAAATACAAGAGTAATTATCATAAATATTACAGTAGTGAAAAAACATTCTCATCAGCAAAATAACAATTTTGAAATGCGTGTTATCAATGAATTCATCACAGAAGAATTTTTTGAAATGCGTGTAATCATATATTACATTATCACAGTGAAGAGATTTTTAAAATGCGTGTTATCTAGGAGGGGGGGTTATTTACCAGAAAATACAGTACTTAGTCTTGCCAATCCCATTTTAAATTACACAATGCTAATGGTAGAGTGAGAATTTGGTGGTAACAGCTTGAAAGTATGGACTCCAAATGCATGAGGACAACATTGAAGCTGGAAGGGACAGCATTATAGTTTGGGGAATTTTTTTTCAGCATGACTTGGATCCTCACATTCACATTGATCTGCATGTAAAGTAAAGAGGATTAGTGCAATAAAATTTCCCTCGTTTAAGGCAGTCTTTGGCATTTCCTTCTTGTCTGCCGAAAGGAAAAACGGGAAAAACCAGGTATGCACAACACCGTAAGTATATGGGAAGAACATTATCTACAATGTACTGAAGAAAAAACTGTACTGAAAATATCGCAACAAAACAGGCTATTTCTTTGCCGTATGCGAAAACATGTCTGATGACAATATCTTGATTATCAATTCTTTATCGCTCTGGTAAGTGCTCAAAATAAATTCTCTATAATCCGCACAAAGCATACTTTATGGAAAAATTTGGGTATTTGGGCCTTCTGGGATCGAAGCTATGACAGCTATGATTGATGTCTCACTTTTCTCTGGGGTTTCCCATTGGTACTGATACCACATAAAAGGGCCAAGTCAAAGACACTTGTAGTTAAGGCTGAGACTCCATAATCTACGTGTAGCAGTACAATATATACTGGAGTACCTACCTAACGTATATTTTAATAAATGTTGACGAGAAAGGTAAAGAATGTCTGGGAGGTAAGAAGATGAAATTAAATAGCAGAAAAATTAAATTTAGTTGTCCAACAAGGTACTTAAAAGACAGTCATAATGAAGTAGTATTTTAGCAGTTAGTACCTAATGTGATGAATATTGAAGAATGTACACTTTTTCAAGGTTGTCTTATAGTTATGTGGCTTTAGAATTGCTGCATGATTGACATTTTATTCATTCTTGACAATTCTTGATCATATTGGGATGGATACTAACACATACACATAAAAATCTTAAATAAGTTACCGGTGTAAATGTCTTTGGCTGTTGAGGCACATATAAAAGTAAGATGTAATACTATTAACCTTTTCGTGCCTAAATGTCCCCCTTGATAGTCGAGGGGTCCTTTGCTGTAGAAGTTGCTCACTGGAAGTTGTAGTAGTATTATTAAAAGTGCTTCAACAGCTAAGGTCATTTGGCATGTGAGCCCCCACTGAGAATCAAACCCGGGACCGCTTTCACCCAAGTCGAACGTGTTGCCCACTTATCTGGGAGTCCCAAGTTGCTCACTGTAATGTGGAGTGAATTTTGGGTGCAGAAGTGCTCTTCATGCAAAACTCTCTAATGCCTCACCAGTTTCATTTTTAATTTTTTTGCTGTCACTCAGCAAAATTTTCATTCCAGTATCTTGTAATTTTAAGAAGATAGAGGAAGCTAAATTGGTGATTTTAAAGTAATCTTCATAGTTGATCAATAAAGTGTTACTTTTTATTTAAGGGACTTAATCAATAATATTACTGTGATTGCTGTAAAGTATGGCATTAACATAACACCTTAATTTAACAAAGTTGTGAACATCTCTTACTGTCATTACATGTTTTACATTAGTAATAAAATAGCAAAATAGTTAGAGATGGAAAGAGTGAAATTATGTAAAAGAGGAAGTAGAAATGAAAAAGTTCTAAATTTACTATAAATCATTATAAGTATAGGCTATAAAATTTTTGATTAGTTGCTAATATTGTGGACATTTCACTCATTCTAAATATTTGATTATATTTTGTTTTTTTTTTCAGGTCAGTCACCCAAGTGCCTTGGGTTTGGAAGTTGGAAATGAAATTCAAGTGAAATATTTTGGTAGAGATCCTGTGTCAGGTCTAATGAGACTTTCTAGGAAAGTTCTACAAGGTCCAGCATCAGGTGTAGTGCGTAACTTTGGGGACCAGTCACCTTCATCTTGAGAATCTCCTTTTTCTGCTAATATTACTGCCTGTTAATCTTGTCATCATCTTCTTGTGACCATCAGTGAATTATCAGATTGGTTCTGAGCTATCCCAAATTCAGTTTTATGAATTTTTGGATTAGGAAATCTTTTTATGATGAAATGGAATAAAAATGTCCAGATTTCTGATGTGTTATTTCTGAAATAAACTCAGAGAAGCATCTTAAATGAATGTATCTGTATTTTCTTGAATGTCTTAGTCATGCAGGCATTCATTTTGTTATATAGTTAAAAGTTTTGTAACCAATAAATATTTTGGTTTAATAACATGGCATTGCTATTTTTTATGATTAGCTGCTGTATTGTTATTATATGAGGATTTATTTTCTATAATACACCATTTATAGAGCTTCTTCATATTTCTGTAAACAGGAAGCAAAGAAAGAATAACTGGCCTGTTTCTGAAAAACTTGAGATTCCTCCTCAAAAAAGAGCAAAATTCATTGGCCTTGGAGGGACTAATTTGAAACGATTAATGGTGGAAACTGGGGTTCAGGTAAGTTCACTTCACTGCCAATATTATTATCTCCTTATTTTTTCCTGGCAATTTGATGACATGACTTTATGAAGAATAGATACATTTGTGATACAATACATACAATTGTCATTCAATAAATTTTCTTTATTTTTATGCACAACTTAAAATTAAAATCAATTCTGCTTAAGAAGATATGTATTGTAAAGTGGACCTACTGAAAAGATTTATATTTTCTATGCCAAAAATCCATCTTATTGAACATTTATAGAATACTCAATTTCTCTCTAAAATTTTACTTTGATATTAAAACATTGAATAGTTTATCATCCTCGATTAAGTTGTATTACATCATCATGGCTAATCCCTGATTTTCTGGAATTAAGTGACAAGCTTTATATTTGGTTCCACTACTTTGTAAATAGACATGTAGCCTAACAAGTGTGCGAATAGCTTTTCACGCTTATGCCCCTTATTTTACTGTAAGATTGTAAAAATTCTTTCTTCTTTTATAATCTATGTAGTTTACTTTTCATAAGTATAATGTTACAGTTTTATTCCTTTTTGATTCAGAGCTGCTGGGCTGACTGTTAAGATTAACCTACTTCAATTNGCAAAAGAGGAGGCGGTGTAAGCGTATATATACGTAAGGGTCTTCAATATAAAGTAGTCGCTCAATCCCAGCCTAATTATTGCTGTCGTCCTGAATACATTATGCTCGAAGTCAGAATTAAACGGAAAAAACTACTCTACTGCGTAATCTACAAGCCTCCTAAGATAGGTTTTCTATCTGACATAGAAGAGTCCCTGTCTAATCTTTTACACCTATACGATGACGTTATAATCATGGGTGACTTCAACACCAACCTCTGGGTAGATAGTCCAGAATCGAGTCAGTTGAGATCGGTATTCAATTCCTTAAATATTCAGATTCTCTCCTCCAACCCAACATTCTTCACTAACCATTCCGCCACGTTACTAGACCTTATACTTGTAAGCAATCGGAGTAAAGTCTTAAACCATGGACAAATATCCGCACCCGGTATATCTGCGCATGATCTTATATACATCAACTATGCAATACGCTCGGAAAGAACAACGCCGAAGTTAATAACTTACCGTAACATAAATAATGTAGACTTAAATGCCTTGCATCATTCGATCTCAAATCTCCCAATCGATGAGATTTATCCACTAAACGATTTAGATGGAAAGGTTGACCTTCTCAATACGTTTTTCACCGATTTAATTAATGAGCATGCTCCTCTTATAACAAGACGCGTGAAAAACCAACCCACTCCGTGGATGAGTGAAACCATTTTATCTCTAATGAGGCAAAGGGACACACTTCTAAATCATTACAAACGTTCCAAACTACTAANTTAAGTTTAGTCTTTAAATCATAATATTATTTAATTCAAATTTTAGGGATATTCTTGTTTTATCAATTAATTTTACCTCTTTGGATAAATCTTATTGCTACATAATTGTGCTCTTCTTAATATTACTGTTCATAATGTAATATTTGGAGCTCTTCTTAGACATTAGTTACCTGTACATGATGAAACTTTCAGCTTGATGAACAGGTGACACTTTTTCAGGAAACAAATCTTGAGTGTATGACATCACAAATTAAATTTATTTCATGAAGAAAGATAATAGTGTTACTAGAAAGAAGAGAGAACTTCACCTCTACTTAATATCCATGGTAACATTAACATAAACATTGATGTGATTTTTCTGTTTGCCAGGAGGGTATGTCTCAGCATGATTTGCTAGTAAGTAGAACAGGACTCAGCAACTATGACCTGTGGGTCACCAATTGACCCATTTCAAGGAACTCGTGACAGGGGACCATTGAAGTTGTTTGAGGAACTTTTGGTGGCAATGACTGGCTAGATAGAGTTGGAATGGACAGAGTTTTAGATTATCAAGGGAATGTGGTTGTTTCACTTTGTGTTTAAAAAAATTATAGGACATAAACATGAAACTTTAGAAAATTAAAATACAAGGATAAACATTTGGTTTGTGTACAATGCTGAAGTAATGAACATAGGCAGAGTGTAGTAAGTTTTTGTTAGAATAAAATGTTATCGTTGCCTGACAAACTTGTTGATCTCTCAGTTGCAGCACTTTTTCAGTAGTTCTGCTCAGTAACACATTACACCCTATGAAAATACTAATGTAAGTAGTATGGGTTGGCTGGTTATTATTATTAGATTTGCACATGGTTTGAACCTCTATGCATTCTTGCTTCAATGAATTACATGATCAAAGGCACTGACATTTTCTGTCAATTACAAGAGTTGGCTAATTTAAAATAATGGATTTAAGAAGTAAAATATTTTCAGTGGTTACTGATTGTTCTCCAACTACAAAGGACGAAATGTTGGACTTGAAAATGAATGGGAAGTTAACTTGGCCACCTTCTTTTATTGTTCCATTGCATCATACATGAAGATTTATTTGCAAAGGCATCAATGCAAAAACACGTTCACAATGGAGGTAATTTTTGCTGTTTACTCAAGAAGCGTAAATTTCAAGAATAATTATTTTTGAGATTTTTTGTATCAAAAAAACTTGAAAGTGTGTTAGAGAGCTAAAACAAATATTTTTTATACGAGCGGAATGGAAGTGTATAAAAATTAGAATTTTGTAACTTCCACTGCACCATATACAACCATGCATTTCATTTATGACTCCCATCATTTTGTTGTTATCCGATATGAAAATTTTATCAAACATGGAAGTTGATATCTCATAATGAAAATAATTCAAATGAAAATTAATGTTTCCTTTTGGATAATGTATTTTGCAATATAATCATATTCCCAGTACATTTATTCACTTTCTTTGAGTCTCTCTTCACTGTTTTAAAAGAACAGCAATTGAAATAGTTTTTGTTATCCCCAACTTTGGTCTGCATAAAATGCCCCTCTAGAGGGTATTTTATCATTATAACCTTTTTTTCACACACAACTCAAAACCCCAATTGTTGCTCTTAACACCTTACTTTAGTACAGAGAAAGACTTCAATCTGATCCTAGAACTTCCTTTGCCTCTGGCTCTTAAATATGCCAAAATTGTTTGTAGCAGCATTTTCGAAAATCTTTCACCAGGATTTTTTTCCAACACATGTAAAAACTAAGTTTACGGAAACTTGGTTGCTTTATATAATATTGTAAACTGAATACTGAACTCATAGCTTGGAAAATTACTTTGAGGAAGTTTACTGTCAAAACTAGTTATCAGCTGCATCTTCCTTACAAATCATCTCTGGCTTTCTCCCTCTTGTTCGTGTATGGTTGACATACTCAAAACAGCCATATGTTTTATTCGTGCAGTAATGAACAATTGGGTTACCCCAAATCTGTGTGGTGACCCATTGCTGTGCTACACATTGCAGCTGTAGTACTTATATCTGATAGGACAGATTTTTCTTTTTTTATATATGAAGAAATCTCCCTTCTAATGAATATTTACATCGTGCTTGTGATATTTGAGGCTCTTTGTTTAGTGTTTAATACATAGAAAGTGATTCAACCCCCAAGTATGGTGGAGTCATTGGTCATTTTGGGTGGCCATGTTCTGCCAATGATACTGTTGGCTTCAGAAGGAAGCCAACAGTATCATTGGCGAAACGTCGTCACCAGAAATGACCAACGCTGTGTTCCCTAAAACCTTCAGGGTGAATATTCACAACTGAAAAGTCAGTATAGGAAGCTCATAAATAAATCCAAATAAGCATTCAATTATTCTAAGTGTATAATGTAAATACCATCAGTTATTCTAGGGTGGCCTGGGAAATCATTAAGTCCAATTCTTCCATGAGACCCATCAACCTTCAGTGATAGATGATAATGGTTTAGTTATTTCCAATCCTGTTGAGATATCTAACATTTTTAATGATTTCTTTCTGAAAGTTCCAGGCAACTGTGTTCACAGTGAATCCACTTCTACTAGGATAATACCTTTTCACTCAATTTATCTCCAGCCATGCTTTAAGAGCATAAGAGCTGCATGCTATAAGCTAAGCCATATTTGTTCACAATAGAACCGAAAAAATCATCAGGAATAGATGGCATAGGTGGTACTTTACATAAGGATAGTGGTAGATTCATCTTAGCCCCTCTTTTGTCACTAACAAGCTAATCTCTTACTTAATCCCATACTCTTTTTGCTATTTATTAATGATTTACGTACAAATTTTACTGGTTATTCCAACAATAAAATAGTAATGTAGGCCAACATTGTAAATATATTGAACTAAATATTGAAAAGAGACACTCCATTCTATTCCACGCTTATTAAAAACAGGATGAGTATCAGAATCTTTTTCTGAATAACCTACAAATTTCTTAGATGAAATGATCTGAAATTTCTCAGAGCAATACTACAAAATTTCTTAGTATGTCAATAACAGAGACCCTGAATTGGACTATCCATACTGAGAACATAGCAAAAAAAGTTACATCCTGTTATCTATATGCTAAAAAATCTATACTCATGAGTATAGATTTGAAATGAAACAGGAAATTGTTTCAAAAAGAAACATTAGTACTATCATTTTATAAATATGTAATATGAATATGCAATACTTATAAGGAGTGAATAGGAAATTGATTTAAGAAACAAAATGATAGGTATCACAGGTACTTCTTATAAATATCATCACTGCCCACAGTGGCCTTCAGTGATAATGTATCTGCCATCTCCTCAACTAGAAGAGAATGGAGTTCCCTCAAATCACTTGCAAGGTCACAGTTCTCCACCCTGCTATTCTGAGTTTCCAGAATTTTCTTGATTAATTCGTGCCTCTCTGTTTCCTCAACAATGTGGCTCACCAATTTCTTTTTTAAATCTGCTATCTCCTGCCTACCTTCGACAATGTGGTCATCCAGTTTCTTTCTTATTTCCCCATTTCTTTTATTATGGACGCTAAAAGATTTGTAAAAATAATTGAGTCACACAGTAAGCAGTCTGAACTTCAGCATCAATAGAACATTTAAGGACAGGAACTTCTTCTACAGAAATGAGACAAACTGCGTTGTTACAAAGAGATAAAAAGCCCCAGGAAAATTATTCTCATCTCTGAGAAGGCTCGTATTCGAACCGAATATACATTCCATACGACTACTCGCGACTTCCCTTTCTCCAGACTGTTTTTATTCCTTCATTCATTCAAATATGTTAACAGACTTGCGTCACAGTTGCTTCATTCGACGATTAAAACTGCAATCTATCTTATTCTTGCGATTTTTAATGTTTTTCGGTCGATTGAATCATAAATACATTATTTCTATTTTAAAATAACGGACATTTCTTTCTCTTTTCGGGAATTACCGAGGCAACTATAATTATTACCTCAGTTTCACAACGTTCACAACCACAATTAGAGGAGAGAGGATTAAGCGTTCTTTCTTTTTTTATTGAATTTTGTTTAGGCGCAAAACAATTTTTGGTAATATCAACGTACATGGATAGTTTTTGCTTAAAAAGAGTTGGTAATGTCAAAAGATGGAGTAATAAGTGAAGTTGTTAATACATGGTATTAGTATATGCAAATAGTTAAGTTAAGAAATACTTAAGTTAGTAAATACAAGTATAATATTAGTTCAACCTTTTATTTCAGATTCGAATACATTGTTTTAGCAAACAAAAATTTGTGGATTATAGCGAATTTCTCAACGCAATTGTATTCACCTAATGAATGATGGAATCCAGGATGTGTCGACTCCCATACATTGACGGCGGAGCAAGTTTCCCCTACTCATCAAGTTTGGGGGAAGTTGCGCTAGGCGGCTCTGACGCAGTTTTACGCGGCAATTTAAGCAATACGGCTACTGGGTTACCGGTTTTGGTATTTTTACTTTTCAATTTATCTTACAACCAATTAAAGACCAAAGAAAAAACCAAATTGAAGATTACAAAGCATTATTTATTTGAATAATAGTAGAAATATTACATATTAAATACAAAACTGTGTCATACATAAAGGATGATTCAGCACCATCAAAAGTAAGACAAACTGCACATTGAAAGCTCCTGTTTACACTGGTGGAAATTGTTCCAAAATATCAATGGAAAGTTTAATCAAAATATTGGACCAATGCCAACGATAGAGCAAGTTGTCAAAATCCACTTAAAACTCTTT
>KZ309399.1:95810-121014 GCA_000376725.2 Ladona fulva | reverse complement strand
CCCACTAAATATCTAAATATGATTAAAATTCAGGGAGTTAAGGTAAATAAATTTTAATAGTTCTAGGTTCATGGATTTACGTTTATTGCAAACATAGGAAAATACATATACCAGTATTATTACAGCTTGGGAATCAACGCAAAACGGTAAAAGGGTCTTCTTTGGCATGCATCAATAAATTAAATCAGTGGTAATGGAGGGACTTTCCCAAGGGATGCTTAGCAAATCCCTATTTGCAGACTTTGGCGTTGAATCCGTTGAATTTATCTGCGGTGTAGTCCAGAATTCTGACGGTGCCATCAGCTTCATCCATCAACATATTAATTATTTATACATTTGGCTTGCTGTACGTTGAATGAATAATTAACATTCTCTATATCGGTAAACGTACTTTAATCTGAATTCAGAGAATAACTGTAGATCTTTTCACTAAGAATATAATTGTGATTAAAATTCAGGGGGTTAAGGTAAATAAATTTTAATGGTTTTAAAATCAAAGTTAAAAGTTTATTAGAAACACAGGTAAATACATTAAAAGGGCCTTCTTTTGTATGCATCAATAAATTAAATCAGTGATAAGGGAGGGATTTTTCCAAGGGACGCATAGCAACTCCGGATTTGTAGACTTTGGCGTTGAATCCGTTGAATTTATCTGCGGTGTAGTCCACAATTCTGACGATGCCATCAGGTTCGTGGAGGCTGTAGGATCCCTTGACGAAGTCTCCGTCCCTCTCTTCATGTTGGTTCTTGATATCACCAGTGTGGGGGTCATTCACTCCGTAGCTGAATTGATATTTTGGGTACGCCTGCAATTACGGTCAGTTTTTTATTTTGCTATAGATGAACTTAGAGTAAAGAATAAGAAATTTACTTTGCACATTCAGGTGAGTGCCTTAAAAGCAAAGAATGAACATGTGAAAAGTAGCGACGTGACTGAGACAGGAATCCTGAGTCCCAATTTCATGGCGGGTATTCTAATTTAGAATACCTGCCCTGGAATTGGAAGGCCTTGGATCAATTTCAAGTCATGGTGCTATGTTTCACATCTGTTTATCTCGGAATAATCTTGGAGACCTACATTGTGTTTATTTTATTTTGAGGTAGGTTTTCGATAATGAACTTAGAGACCTATGTTTCTTTCTTCCGTTCTGAAGGTAAGACTCATTATTCACATCTAATCACCTCGCACTCATCCTTAATAGTTGAAAGAACATTAAAGTGCGCGGGGTTTCCTCACCATACTCATCTTGAACAAATATACTCGTACTAATTGAGGTTTATTTAAAATTATTTCTCTTTTCAAATTCAAATTTGAACGGAAGTAACACTATTTAATGGGGGAAATAATCACCTTGTAATCAATTTTGTGTCCTTCTTGATCTCCAAATCCAACGTACGAAAGAGAATCCAGCCCAGGGTAAGGAAAGCCACTGCAGACGTTCAATACGATTACTGCCATGAGTATGGAAGCGATGTGCTGTAAATTGATGTGGTATTAACGAGTAGGAATACGAATTTTCAATAAAGAAATTTAAAATAGGTTTTAATCCTGTTACTTGCAGAGTTACTAAAATTTTCAATTACTAAGTAATTCTTTTCGGCAGAACGTACTTTATTAAATACTTCAAGGTTTGCTAGGTCAAGGATTTTGCTTTTACTAGCCTAATTTCCTCTTTATCTCTAGGATTTCTTTTTATCATTGAATGGGCGTTGCCCTATGATGTTGTGGAAATGAACAATACCACTTTGTCGGATGGAACACTAGATTTTGCATATAAAGTCTTCCAAAATGGCATAGAAAAATGTCCTAGCAAGTTATCTCAAGTATTTTTCCGAAGATTTAAAGGATTTACGGATTTGAGTCTCCGTCCAATAAGACTGTTTCCGTTTGTCTCATAAAAACTTTGTTTCCAAGATATAAGGAGCTTAACGTGATGATATTACCTGAGAGAGAGCCATTTTCAGGGATGGAGTTCGTTCCTCGAAACCTGCTATACTTGCGTGAATACTGTGAATGTGCTTTCAACCAACGACCAACCTTCTTTTATATGATTCTTAATTGACCGTCTTCTCCACTTAAACGAAAGCGATACTGATGTGACGTCACTGAGATTATCTTGCTCTCCCAAGAGAGAAAGGGGAGTCGATGCTTTTCATACTCGTGGAGCATCAGTTACGCCTATTTCATCATCTGTAATGGTTCATTACTTAAATCGAGTATCTAAAATAATTGTGGGTCATTTATTCACAGCTTGTAACATGTTTCTACTTCTGCAAAAACGGCACCAGGTAGTATCTTTCAGAAGTATCATCCGATTTTTGTCTCTGGAGTGACTTCAGTATAAAGTCCTTTGTTTATGAAAAACTGGCTGTATTCCCAATTTATTCTCTATGGGGAAAAGAGGAGTAGGATTAAATACAGTTTCCTGTAGAAGAATCGTCGTTGAATGTTATTCATATCAAATAAGTCAAAATTTCGTGCGAAGGCCCTGTGTAATTTAAATTTGTAAAAGAATTAGAGCTGGTTAGCAAACTTTGCATACATTTCTTATGCAAAGCTTTGCGTTTTCTGGGGTTAAACTGGACACCATTAGCTACATTTAAAGCAGAATTGATTAGCGTGGTGTTGACGTTTATTAATTTGCATAGTTTGAAATATTTCTGACTTATAGTTCTCAATTTTTAGCTGTCATAGAGCCATACTTATATACATACCACTTACATAACTCATAACATGTAACTGTCCAATTGTTTGGAATGGTAGTATACAATTTAATATATTACGTTGTAAATTCGACTTAGAAGACAATTAGTAAAAGGTAATAAAATGAGTGACTATAAAATATATTTTGAATAAACATTTTTCTTTGCTCCCTGTGCAAGATATATTCTCCAACCGTAAATGTGAAGACCGTACAAATTGTAGAAGAAATCGGGAGACCATCATCCACCAATAGTGCAAAGATTACTACTTTACTTAGAAGACTACTTATACACATTCTTAGGAAGTATGTAATGCTGTCATACATGAAAGGAGGAAGTAAATATGTCGAGATGAAGAGAGATACTCAAAATAGAATGCTGTGGAGGCAACAGTTTCGTTGAAACCTGTCCAAGGATATAACGATCAAAGAAGAAGACTCATACGTAAATATTCATATTTTTATTATTAGCAATTATTCTTGTGGTTAATTATTAATTTATAAATCCTGTCCAGTGATTTTGTGAGAAAACCCACGTAAAAATAATTGAGATATCTCAGAATATATCCCGTTACGAGATATTTCTACTAACTATTTCTCCATTGAATGCTGATGGAATGAAGTAAGGTATAGTACACCTGTTAAGATTTTTCATTGTGTTAAGACAATTACTAGCCTTTAACTTTTTGATTTTCAAGAAAGGGATTCAGTTTTTAAACCATCCAATTTCTTATTATTTTCAGATTGATGTATAGATTGAATATAAATAATGTTAACAGATATGGATTACATATATAAAATATTAAATGCACATTTATCGAGCTAACTAACCCAACTCAACGCGTTCGACTTCCGTGAAAGCGGTCCCGGGTTCGATTCATGGTGGTGGGCCCACCAGCGAAATGACCAATTCACTCGAAGCTCTTTTAACAATACTACTACTACTGCACATTAACCCATGTGTTATGTATCGATCACAGTTCTAGTCAACAGAATTTAAGTTTTGGTAGAAAAGTTCATAAACCCTCTAATTAATTTATAATTGGATTTACCTAAATCTCTTAATCTAATTATCTCTTTCAGGACTAAATATTATTGTTTTTTAACGTTCCATTGAATTTTTTTCTAGACTTAAGTTTAGCATTTGATGAGTCATCATTAACTATGAGGAAAAGTTGGTAAACAGACTGTTCAAAGAAAGATTTCTGATAAAACCCTTTCCACGGTTTTGAAAATTGCTTGCTTTAAGTTTGCCATTACATAAGGTGAAATTGATATATAATGATGTACCACCCACATATAAAAACGACCTGCGATTAGACTGGAATGAACTGAACTGCTTCCAAAGCTGGTATCTGGAAATCACTTTTATTTTATTGGTCATCGACACATCGACACCCTCAAGCTTCCTATTTGAATTCTTATGCCTGCGATATGGGGATTTATTTTTTATCCATATCCTTTCATTACGCTTACTTGTAGCCCTCATACCCTCATTGAATCTATGTTTTTAAAAATAACTTTAATATCAGTTTACATTACATAGGTTTGACTATTTTCTTAATTTTGAGACGTCTTTCACATTCAATGTGTCCTATAACTGCGAAAGGTAAGCATTTTGCATATGCTTGTTTGCATTCGTCTATTTATATAATTTAAAGTATATGTATTACGAATTATAGATTGAAACGGCTTTGGTATCAAGAAAACTGGGATTAACCGCTTGAAATACTAAATGAAACTTCTATGTGTATAATATCAATCAAATGACATAACTGTAATAACTTTAAAAAATGTACATACTAAACGATTCAACAATACCTTTTAGAAAATAATTACTGATAATTTATGTACACCATTAGTATTCTTATCAGCTCTTTTTGACGGCTAATGACAAATATAGGCTAAAGCGAATCATACGAGTATCAAAACATCTTTATCATTATCATCTTTATCATCTTTATTTTCCCATGGGCTTTTATCAAAATTGATAAATTTTAGGGACAACAACAGAATTATGGATGTATAAATGACGATAGTTAAATGAATACATTAATAGCTTTTTCCGGGCTTAAAATGAAAATACTCTATTTGTTATTGCTAACACGGTGCTAATATTATCCTTGAGTCTCCGTCCAATAAGACTGTTTCCGTTTGTCTCATAAAAACTTTGTTTCCAAGATATAAGGAGCTTAACTTGATGATATTACCTGAGAGAGAGCCATTTTCAGGGATGGAGTTCGTTCCTCGAAACCTGCTATACTTGCGTGAATACTGTGAATGTGCTTTCAACCAACGACCAACCTTCTTTTATATGATTCTTAATTGACCGTCTTCTCCACTTAAACGAAAGCGATACTGATGTGACGTCACTGAGATTATCTTGCTCTCCCAAGAGAGAAAGGGGAGTCGATGCTTTTCATACTCGTGGAGCATCAGTTACGCCTATTTCATCATCTGTAATGGTTCATTACTTAAATCGAGTATCTAAAATAATTGTGGGTCATTTATTCACAGCTTGTAACATGTTTCTACTTCTGCAAAAACGGCACCAGGTAGTATCTTTCAGAAGTATCATCCGATTTTTGTCTCTGGAGTGACTTCAGTATAAAGTCCTTTGTTTATGAAAAACTGGCTGTATTCCCAATTTATTCTCTATGGGGAAAAGAGGAGTAGGATTAAATACAGTTTCCTGTAGAAGAATCGTCGTTGAATGTTATTCATATCAAATAAGTCAAAATTTCGTGCGAAGGCCCTGTGTAATTTAAATTTGTAAAAGAATTAGAGCTGGTTAGCAAACTTTGCATACATTTCTTATGCAAAGCTTTGCGTTTTCTGGGGTTAAACTGGACACCATTAGCTACATTTAAAGCAGAATTGATTAGCGTGGTGTTGACGTTTATTAATTTGCATAGTTTGAAATATTTCTGACTTATAGTTCTCAATTTTTAGCTGTCATAGAGCCATACTTATATACATACCACTTACATAACTCATAACATGTAACTGTCCAATTGTTTGGAATGGTAGTATACAATTTAATATATTACGTTGTAAATTCGACTTAGAAGACAATTAGTAAAAGGTAATAAAATGAGTGACTATAAAATATATTTTGAATAAACATTTTTCTTTGCTCCCTGTGCAAGATATATTCTCCAACCGTAAATGTGAAGACCGTACAAATTGTAGAAGAAATCGGGAGACCATCATCCACCAATAGTGCAAAGATTACTACTTTACTTAGAAGACTACTTATACACATTCTTAGGAAGTATGTAATGCTGTCATACATGAAAGGAGGAAGTAAATATGTCGAGATGAAGAGAGATACTCAAAATAGAATGCTGTGGAGGCAACAGTTTCGTTGAAACCTGTCCAAGGATATAACGATCAAAGAAGAAGACTCATACGTAAATATTCATATTTTTATTATTAGCAATTATTCTTGTGGTTAATTATTAATTTATAAATCCTGTCCAGTGATTTTGTGAGAAAACCCACGTAAAAATAATTGAGATATCTCAGAATATATCTCGTTACGAGATATTTCTACTATTTCTCCATTGAATGCTGATGGAATGAAGTAAGGTATAGTACACCTGTTAAGATTTTTCATTGTGATAAGACAATTATTAGCCTTTAACTTTTTGATTTTCAAGAAAGGGATTCAGCTTTTTAAACCATCCAATTTCTTATTATTTTCAGATTGATGTATAGATTGAATATAAATAATGTTAACAGATATGGATTACATATATAAAATATNGTGTTTTGCTGTATGGGTGTGAAACGTGGACATTTTCTTTGCTATAGCCTTTCGTCCATTTAATCATGTTCCATTCGCTATACACCTCTCCTAAAGTTAGTACTTTAAGTAACATATTGATTATTGATTTTTCAGCCTTCGTGTGAATGTGAAGTAGTACATGCGATTAGAAACAAGTGAGAGAAGTGTATAACATTGATATTACCTTTAAGCTCCACTTTAAAGAAGCAAACGAGGAAATAATTTAATCACCTTGTAGTCAATCTCCTGTCCATGCTGATCTCCCAATCCTATATGTGAAAAGGAATCCAATCCCGGATAAGGAAATGCTCTGCAAACGTTCCCGATAAGTCCAATGATAACTATGGAAGCGAGGATCTAAAAATGTAAATTATGTTAATGTAAAAGCATATAATTTACAATAAAGGAAACTGAAAGAGATTCCTTTACTAAAAAATCATTTAGTGCAGCATAGTTTTTAAGTGTAACTATAAAGTATAGGGAAATATGTACTTTTAGCTGAAGTAATTATTTTATATTAATAAAATTATGAAATTAATAATTCATTCCTTCTTCCATTGAACCCCGCCACGATGTCATACATGTGGATTGTTCTAGCCTAAATTCTGTCTTAAGGACAGCTATTTAAGTATAAATCTTTCTAAGAGGTTTCATTAAATTTGTTATATTTTTTCGATATGTTTACAACCAACATTTTGTTTTCAATATGTGTAAAATAATTATAGCGTATGAAATCGTTTAAACTTTGGTTTGCTTCTCTTACATTCCTGCATAAAATTCAACTATAGTGAGCAAGAGGAATTTATAGCACCTGTCATTATCCATATTTAAGCGTATATAATGAGTTAAAATATTTAAATTTGCCCCTAATTGAACTTGTTTGCACAATATATTTATTGCGATTTTAGGAAAGAGATTGATTCGACTAAATATTACACTTATCGTATATTTTGAATTCATTGAATTAAACATCTACCAAACGTATATCTTTAAAATGTTTTCTATGGTTAACTGAATATTTGCTATTAACATATAAAAAATCTTAACGTTTTGCCACAAGATTTCATTTTTATTTAATATCATACGTAATTTCCTATAGTATATTACACCTCTGTACACTCTTTCCAATATGAAAAAAAATGTAGATCATAAATACCTTTGGTTGAGCCATTTTCTGGAGAATTGATTGTCGTTCCTTGAGTTCCGTTATCGTTGTGAAGATGTTGTGAATGTGCTTCCAACCTAAAGCCATGCTCCTTTTATACGATTCTTAATTGACTGGCTTCTTCAATTAAACGAAAGCGATAGCGATGTGACGTCACAGAGATTAGCTTGCTCCCTCTAGACAGAAAGGGTGTTCAGTTCTTCACGTGTTTGTGAAGCATCAGTCACGCCTAGTTCATCATTGATACGAGTAAAAGATTCATTGTTTAAATAGATTTCTAGATATAATTGTGTGCAGTTGTACAGGGTACAGCTGGCAACTAATACTCTTCCTCTGGAATCAAGAAGTGCCTTTATGGTTCCAACCGATTGAATGGGTTCGCAAANAAGCAAACGAGGAAATAATTTAATCACCTTGTAGTCAATTTCTTGTCCCTGCCGATCCAATCCTATATGTGAGAATGATTCCAATCCCGGATAAGGAAATGCCCTGCAAACATTCCCGATAAGTCCAATGATAACAATGGAAGCGAGGATCTGAAAATGTAAGTGATGTTAATATAAAAGCATTGGAATTTACAATGAGGGAAACTGACAAAGATTCCTCTTTCCTCTAAAAAATAATTTCATGCTGCATCGTTTTTAGGTGTAACGATAAAATATAATGTTTTAACTAGAATTTGGTAAAGTAATTATTTTATATACATAAGGTT
The DNA here is from genome assembly GCA_000376725.2 of Ladona fulva. Classification (NCBI taxonomy): domain Eukaryota; kingdom Metazoa; phylum Arthropoda; class Insecta; order Odonata; family Libellulidae; genus Ladona; species Ladona fulva. The sequence continues at coordinate 112,645 of KZ309399.1, read as the reverse complement.
AAGAAACAGAGTGATTCGACTAAATTTTAAAATTTTCATACGTGTATATTTTGATTCGATGGAATTACTATACATTCAATATCTATCAAACTGTAGTTTGTTATGTATATCTTTTATGTGTCTATAGTTTTTAAAGGTCAGCCGAATATTTGCAATAAATAGATAAAAATATCTTAACTCTCTTCAACAAGATATTATTGTTATTTTATATAATACGTACCTCTTTTTAATATTTTACACATTATTACAAAAACAAACTAGAGCATAATTACCTGTGGGTGAACCATTTTCTGGAGAATTGATTATCGTTCCTTGAACTCCGTTACTGTTGTGAGGATGTTGTGAATGTGCTTCCAACCTACGGGCAAGCTTCTTTTATACGATACTTAATTGACCGTCTTCTCCAAGTAAACGAAAGCGATAGTGATGTGTCGTCACAGAGATTAGCTTACTCCCTCATGAATAACCTGTTCCATTGGACTAAACTAAGATGCAAGATGTTATTTTCTTTTATGTACAAATAGGTATACTATATTTAACCCGACATCTATTTTCCCCGTTGAGAATCAACGGGCACTTCAGCTAGTTGCTTATATTTTCACTTACCGTTAGCACCGCTGGGGACAAAATTAGACAGTCTACTCTTAAATACGTCACTTGCGGAGATAAAGAAGTGATTTGTAATTTTCAAGCGTTAAAAGATCATAAGGAAACAATATCTAGAGCACAGAATTAATCCTCGTATAAAATTGAGATTTCTCAAATGAGATTAGCCTTTTGCAATAAGGTATAATTCAGAAGTATTCAATGTAAGTTCCCATGCCAGAAAATAAAAACCGCCTTAAACTTCGTGTAAATCCTTCGACTCCATGAGAATGAATTTTCACGAATTAATTGTCCACGAATTATTAGGTACTAAGCAGAAAAACGTATCAATGAATGCTAGAAGAATTATTTTGGAAAAAATATTATAACAGTACCATTAATATCCCCTTTGTAGATTTTCATACTTTCGAATGAGCTTTTGTACAGAGTACAGAGGACAAAATGGTTGGGAACCCGGTGAATTCATTTACTAATTTACTTATTTATCCATCTGTACAGAAGTGCTTCCCTAACAGTGTGCAAAGATACGTTTGTGTGCCGTACTATCTTCAATGTGAATTCATTTACTAATTTACTTATTTATCCATCTGTACAGAAGTACTTCCCTAACAGTGTGCAAAGATACGTTTGTGTGCCGTACTATCTTCAATGGTAAATTACTTTTTAAAATAATTATTACTTACTATGGCGATATTTCTCTTCTGTTTCATTGGGAACCTTATGGAATAAATTATTGAATTCCAGTCTCAGTATTTCATTCTTCCTTTGTTAAATTTCGAAGTTTGCTTATGAAAATATGGTTTAGCTCGCCGCTATGCTTGAGTCAAATCGTGTTAGATAAGGGAAAACTTGAGCCACGGAAGACAAAAGATCGAAACAAAGCCTTTTCCGAATATTAACTAGAGAAATCCTCTCTCTGTTGTAGTTCTTTCTAAATTCTTAAGGTAATGGAGCCTATACCCCGCGTATTTACCCTTGTTAGGCCCCCTTTACCCAAGAGCTACACTTGTCAAGGACAGAGTGTTTTATAGTTCATTAATTTTACATGGAAATAGTTGGAATATATTTTCAATTCCTTGTATATTCACTTACCGTTAGCACCGTTCAGGTAAAAATTAGATAGTCTACTCTGAAATGTTGTAATTGTAATTGTAATTTTCAAGCGTTAGAAGATCATAAGGAAAAAATAACTTGAGCGCAGAATTAATCCACGTATCAGATTGAGATTTCTCAAGTGAGATTACCCTTCTGCAATAAGGTCAAATTCAGAAGTATTCAATGTAAGTTCCCATGCCAGAAAATAAAAACCGCCTTAAACTTCGTGTAAATCCTTCGACTCCATGAGAATGAATTTTCACGAATGAATTGTCCACGAATTATTAGGTACTAAGCAGAAAAACGTATCAATGAATGCTAGAAGAATTATTTTGGAAAAAATATTATAACAGTACCATTAATATCCCCTTTGTAGATTTTCATACTTTGCTTTTTAAATAAGTATATTACTTATAAAATATAGTAAATTAAACTAAATTTTTATCGATCTGTGATCGATGCCTTCTCAGAGCGCGTACCAATGAACAAGTTATGATTTCTATACCTGGTGCACGACAGTATATGCCTTTCTATCTCTCCTTTCATAACTGAGTTCTGTAGATCATGTGAATCTCATGACAATTATTTTTTAAACTTTAACGTTTATATCAAAATTTTCATATTCCTCAGATCACATCGCCTCAGTCTTCCAGTGGAGTAAATTGATTTGTATTTTTGTATTTTACAGGGTGATGTATTTTTCGCCTCTTTTAAGCACAGTCTTATTGGTTAAATAATATAACAGCTGTTGAGGAACGAATGATGCCGAGTAAAGGCATTTATCCTGTTAATTCATATTACTAAATCTTAAAAAACTAAAGGCCATTCAGATCACTCCTCACGTGGTCTACAAAGATGTAGATGAAAGGAGGCTTCGTTTTATCTCCAGATTTTTCTGTAGGTCGATGGATAACCGATGGATTTTCTTCCTAGTAAGTGAACCTACATTACATATATCAGGTGCGTGGTAATTTGTATCTTATACATATATACAAGGGGGTTGTGAGCCATGAAGTGAACGGAAAGTTGCCTAGATACACGGGATACCCTACCTTCTTCTCCCTATGTTATATATATGGAGAAATATTTACGTTTACATATATTCCAGTAGTATATGTGACAGTAAATATTTAAACAATAATATTCAAAGTCTCATAATCAGGATTTTTAAAACCCATATCTGTTCTGTGGGGAAGATTTAACATCAAACACCACTGGCTATATATATTCTGTAGATCGGGAAATGTACGCCAATAAATGTTCAGAGAATAAATATGGAGATATACACTAATTATCTAAACCTGATTAAAATTCAAGGAGATATGATAAATAAATTTTAATGGTTTTGAGTTTATGAATAAAGGTTTTTTACAAACATAGGTAGAAACGTAATCCAGTCTTATAAACGCTTGCGAGTCAACAATAAACAGTAAACTAGCCTTCTATAGTATACATCAATAAATCAAATCAGTGATGATACAGGGATTTTCCCAAGGGATGCTTAGCAACTCCCGATTTGTAGACTTTGGCGTTGAATCCATTAAATTTATCTGCGGTGTAGTCCACAATTCTGACGGTGCCATCAGCTTCGTGGAGGCTGTAGGATCCCTTGACGAAGTCTCCGTCCCTCTCTTCATGTTGGTTCTTGATATCNTATATACCGGACGAGAAATTTCATGCGACATCCTTGAGAATGGCAGCAGTGGTCGCGGCCGAAACGTTGGAGCTTCCAAACATCATCACCCGGCTGGAAACCCGAGAAGCATTCCTCAAGGGAAAACTTGGCCACGGAAGACAAAAGATCGAAACAAATCCTTTTCCGAATATTAACCAGAAAAATTCTCTCTCTGTTGTAGTTCCTTCTAAATTCTTAAGGTAATGGAGCTTATACCCCGTGTATTTCCCCTTGTTATGCTGCCTTTACCCAAGAGCTACACTTGTCAAGGACTGAGTGTTTTATTTTTCATTAATTTTACACGGAAATTGTTGGGATATATTTTCTATTCCTTGTATTTTGACTTACCGTTAGCACCGTTGGGGCAAAATTAGACAGTCTACTCATAAATACGTAACTTGCGGAGACAAAGAATTGAATTGTAATTATCAAGCGTAAAATGATCATGAGGGAAAAATACCTAGAGCGCAGAATTAATCCTCGTATCAAATTGAGATTTCTCAAATGAGATTAGTCTTTTGCAATAAGGTATAATTCAAAAGTATTCAATGTAAGTTCCCATGCCAGGAAATAAAAACCACCCAAAACTTAGTGGAAATCCTTCGACTCCATGAGAATGAATTTTCACGAATGAATTGTCCACTAATTGTTAGGCACTCTGCATAGAAACGTATTAATGAACGCTAGAAGATTTTTTTTGTAGAAAATATCATAATAGTACCATGAATATCTTCCTTGGAGATTTCCATTCATTGCTATTTAAAGAAGTATATATTACTTATAAAATATAGTAAATTAAACTAACTTTTTCTCGATCTGTGATCGATGCCTTCTCAGAGCGCGTACCAATGAACAAGTTATGATTTCTATACCTGGTGCACGACAGTATATGCCTTTCTATCTCTCCTTTCATAACTGAGTTCTGTAGATCATGTGAATCTCATGACAATTATTTTTTAAACTTTAACGTTTATATCAAAATTTTCATATTCCTCAGATCACATCGCCTCAGTCTTCCAGTGGAGTAAATTGATTTGTATTTTTGTATTTTACAGGGTGATGTATTTTTCGCCTCTTTTAAGCACAGTCTTATTGGTTAAATAATATAACAGCTGTTGAGGAACGAATGATGCCGAGTAAAGGCATTTATCCTGTTAATTCATATTACTAAATCTTAAAAAACTAAAGGCCATTCAGATCACTCCTCACGTGGTCTACAAAGATGTAGATGAAAGGAGGCTTCGTTTTATCTCCAGATTTTTCTGTAGGTCGATGGATAACCGATGGATTTTCTTCCTAGTAAGTGAACCTACATTACATATATCAGGTGCGTGGTAATTTGTATCTTATACATATATACAAGGGGGTTGTGAGCCATGAAGTGAACGGAAAGTTGCCTAGATACACGGGATACCCTACCTTCTTCTCCCTATGTTATATATATGGAGAAATATTTACGTTTACATATATTCCAGTAGTATATGTGACAGTAAATATTTAAACAATAATATTCAAAGTCTCATAATCAGGATTTTTAAAACCCATATCTGTTCTGTGGGGAAGATTTAACATCAAACACCACTGGCTATATATATTCTGTAGATCGGGAAATGTACGCCAATAAATGTTCAGAGAATAAATATGGAGATATACACTAATTATCTAAACCTGATTAAAATTCAAGGAGATATGATAAATAAATTTTAATGGTTTTGAGTTTATGAATAAAGGTTTTTTACAAACATAGGTAGAAACGTAATCCAGTCTTATAAACGCTTGCGAGTCAACAATAAACAGTAAACTAGCCTTCTATAGTATACATCAATAAATCAAATCAGTGATGATACAGGGATTTTCCCAAGGGATGCTTAGCAACTCCCGATTTGTAGACTTTGGCGTTGAATCCATTAAATTTATCTGCGGTGTAGTCCACAATTCTGACGGTGCCATCAGCTTCGTGGAGGCTGTAGGATCCCTTGACGAAGTCTCCGTCCCTCTCTTCATGTTGGTTCTTGATATCACCAGTGTGGGGGTCATTCACTCCATAGCTGAATTTGTATTTAGGATATGCCTGCAATTACAGTCATTCTTTTATTTTGCTATACATAAACTTAGAGTAAATAATAAGAAATTTACTTTGCACATTCAGGTGAGCGCTTTAAAAGCGAAGAATAAACATGTGGAAAGTAGCGACATGACTGAGACTGGAATCCTGAGTCCCACTTTCCTGGCTAGTATTTTAAGTCAGAATACCTGCCCGGAAATTGGAGTACCTAGGTTTAATTCCCAGTCACGGTGCTATTTTTCACATCTCTCTATCTTAGAAATATCTTGGACACCTATAATATTTTTTAAAATTTTGCTGAGTATTTTGGTAATGAACTTAGAGACCTATGTTTGTTTCTACCGTTCTGAAGGTTAGAATCATTATTCACATCAAATCACCTCGCACTCATCCTTAATAGTTGAAAGAACCTTAATGTGCACGGGGTTTCCTCACCATACAAACCTTGAACAAATTTAATCGTACTAATTGAGGTTTATTTAAAATTCTTTCTCTTTTCAAAATCAAATTTGAACGAAAAAACAATATTTAATGGGGAAACAATCACCTTGTAATCAATTTTGTGTCCTTCTTGATCTCCAAATCCAACGTGCGAAAAAGAATCCAGTCCAGGGTAAGGAAAGGCACTGCTGACATTCACCACGATTACTGCCATGAGTATGGAAGCGATGAGCTATAAATTGAAGAAATATTAAGGAGTTGAAAATGTTTTTTTCCATAAAGAATATTAAAACAGGTTTTAGTTCTGTTTGTTGCAGATTTACTTTAATTTTTCAATTACAAAGTAATTACTTTTCGGCAGAATGTAATTTATTAAATACTTCTAGGAAGGCTTTCGTTTTTACTAGCCTAATTTCTTCTTTATCTCAAGGAGAAATAAAATATAGAAGATTCATTAAATGGCCGTTGCCCTTTGATGTCGTGGAAATGAACAATTTCGCTTAGTCGGATGAACCACCAGCTTTTGCATAGATAGTCTCCCAAAAGGGAATGGAAAAATGTTCTGGCAAGTTATCTCAATGGTCAAAGTATTCACCCGAAGAACGAAAGACCCCTTCTTGAGTCTCCGTCGTATAATACTGTTTTAATGTCCGTTTATCCTATAAAAACGGATTCCCAAGATAAAAGGAGCTTAACTTGATAATATTACCTGAGAAAGAGCCATTTTCAGGGATGGTGTTTGTTCCTCGAAACCTGCTATACTTGCGAGAATGCTATGAATGTGCTTTCAAGCAACGCTCAACCTTCTTTTATACGATTCTTAATTGACCATCTTCACCAATTAAATTAAAGCGATAGTGATGTGACGTCACTGAGCTTAGCTTGCTCTCTCGAGGGAGAAAGGGCAGTCAATGCTTTAAATGGCTCAAGGAACATGAGTTACGCCCGTTTCATCCTCTGAAGAAGGTTCATTACCTAAATCGATAATCTGAAATAATTGTGAGTCACTTATTCACGGCTACTAACCTGTTTCTTCTTCTCAAAAATAGAATCAAGAAGTACCTTTTGGAAATATCGTCCGATTTTAGTCTCTGAGGGGACTTCAAATGATGTCATTCGTTTATGAGAAACTAGCTGAAGAGCCATTTCTTCTCAATAAGGAAAATAGGAGTGAGATTTAGTACAATTGCCTGCAATAGATATGATATCAACATATCTAAATTTCGTATGATATTTCTTTTTAATATAGAATTGAAAAAGAATTAGACCTCACTGACAAAGTTTACATTCATTTGTTATGCGAAGCTTTGCTGTTTCTGGATTCGATCAGAACACTATTAGGTAAATTTAAAGCAACCTTGCTATTGCTCATCATGAAAAAATGGGAAAGATTCATAACTTCTATGTCTTTTTTTTAGCAATTATAAGCACATAAAAAATACGAAGGATAACAAATTCCCGTATGTCCTTACCTGGGGATTTTTTATCATTCATGTTTTTCATTCCTATAAAAATACCAGTTCAAATTCTTAAGGCAGGAGAAGCAAGGATGAAGGACAGGCTCCACAACCTCATCAGGTTGATTTATCATAGTTAGATAAAAGCTCCAAATAGCCGTTGTTAGGACGGACGATCATTTTAAGGATATATTCGGACAATGCAAACAAAACGCTCATGCTTAGAGTTGAAACCTACCTCAGAGAAATAAGGTATACGAAGGCTATAAAGGTATAATATTGGCATAAATAACCTGGGTAATTACGGGACAGAAACTCTCCACATAATGAAGATGATAATCACTCAACACGTCACGTATAATCGAAAAATAACTGAAATAATTTTTTTCGTGTAAATCCTAAGCACCTAGTTGTATACTGAGTTATATCATATCTACAATAATCGTCGGATTCTGGTACCAGCGGAGAAATCAAAACATTGTTCACCATTCATAATTCATCGTCTGAGATGGTTTTCCATCTAAAAGAATAGCACTGCCGTAAGAACTGCTTTTCAATTGAAAATAGGAGGTTGATCGTAAATTGTTCTTATTAGCTCATTTCATCTAGAGCCTTATTTCCTAAAAAAAGATGAAATTTTATGTCTGAACATGATACTCATCCGTAATATATTTGAATATATTCTTATTGTTTAATTTCTCTTGTTAACCATAACCCAATTCACTACTGTCGTAGTGGGTGCAATTATATTAAACATACTTATAACCTCGATATTCACGAAACTTGAAAATGGATGAAATTGTTAATATCGATTCTTATTTTCGGATGTGAGAATGAAACCATCAAAATTGTTCAGTAAATGATAACTGTTTTATCAGGGTCTCCAAATTTGACCTACAAGTACGGAAATCTTGTCAAGGGCTTACCGTTAATGTTCGATAAGGAAAGTAAATATTGCTATTCTACAAAGTATTCGTTAATTATTTTTTTCCAGAAACGAAATCACCTTGTTCTACGAATGAGCTTTTGTACAGAGTTCAGAGGACAAAATGGTTGGGAACCCGGTGAATTCATTTACTATTTTACTTATTTATCCATCTTTACAGAAGTGCTTCCCTAACAGTGTGCAAAGATACGTTTGTGTGCCGCACTATCTTGAATGGTAAATTACTTTTCAATTTTATTATTACTTATTAAGGAGATATTTCTCTTCTGTTTCATTAGGAAGCTTATGGAATATATTCCAGTCTCAGAAATGTATTCCTCCTTGGTCTTATTTCGAAATTTGCTTATAAAAATGTGGTTTAACTCGCCGCTATACTTGAGTTAAATCGTGTTAGACAAGGGAAAACTTGAAAAAGGATCTGATGCTTTCCCGGTGTATTTGACTGAGGAATGCTTCTCGGGTTTCCAGCCAGATGATAATGCTTGGAAGCTCCAACGTTTCGGCCGCGACCACTGCTGCCATTCTCAAGGATGTCGCATGAAATTTCTCGTCCGGTATATATACTATCGGGAGACAACCACCCCCTCTCCTCCCACGTCTGTGATTGGTGGAAAAGGCCGCATGTTGCACGGAGATTTCTCATTTTCTTATTTGGNTAAACATGTGAAAAGTAGCGACATGACTGAGACAGGAATCCTGAGTCCCAATTTCATGGCGGGTATTCTAATTTAGAATACCTGCCCTGGAATTGGAAGGCCTGGGATCAATTTAAAGTCATGGTGCTATGTTTCACATCTGTTTATCTCGGAATAATCTTGGAGACCTACATTGTGTTTATTTTATTTTGAGGTAGGTTTTCGATAATGAACTTAGAGACCTATGTTTCTTTCTTCCGTTCTGAAGGTAAGACTCATTATTCACATCTAATCACCTCGCACTCATCCTTAATAGTTGAAAGAATTTTAAAGTGCGCGGGGTTTCCTCACCATACTCATCTTGAACAAATATACTCGTACTAATTGAGGTTTATTTAAAATTATTTGTCTTTTCAAATTCAAATTTGAACGGAAGTAACACTATTTAATGGGGGAAGTAATCACCTTATAATCAATTTTGTGTCCTTCTTGATCTCCAAATCCAACGTACGAAAGAGAATCCAGCCCAGGGTAAGGAAAGGCACTGCAGACATTCGATACGATTACTGCCATAAGTATGGAAGCGATGAGCTGTAAATTGTTGTGGTATTAACGAGTAGGAATACGAATTTTCAATAAAGAAAGTTAAAATAGGTTTGAATCCTGTTACTTGCAGAGTTACTAACATTTTGAATTACTAAGTAATTCTTTTCGGCAGAACGTACTTTATTAAATACTTCAAGGTTTGCTAGGTCAAGGCTTTTGCTTTTACTAGCCTAATTTCCTCTTTATCTCTAGGATTTCTTTTTATCATTGAATGGGCGTTGCCCTATGATGTTGTGGAAATTAACAATACCACTTTGTCGGATGGAACACTTGATTTTGCATATAAAGGTTTTTAATGGTTTTGAGTTTATAAATAAAGGTTTTTTACAAACATAGGTAGAAACGTAATCCAGTCTTATAACAGCTTGCGAGTCAACAATAAACAGTAAACTATCCTTCCTTAGTATACATCAATAAATGAAATCAGTGATGATACAGGGATTTTCCCAAGGGATGCTTAGCAACTCCCGATTTGTAGACTTTGGCGTTGAATCCATTAAATTTATCTGCGGTGTAGTCCACAATTCTGACGGTGCCATCAGCTTCGTGGAGGCTGAAGGATCCCTTGACGAAGTCTCCGTCCCTCTCTTCATGTTGGTTCTTGATATCGCCAGTGTGTGGGTCATTCACTCCATAGCTGAATTGGTATTTAGGATATGCCTGCAATTACAGTCATTCTTTTATTTTGCTATACATAAACTTAGAGTAAATAATAAGAAATTTACTTTGCACATTCAGGTGAGCGCTTTAAAAGCGAAGAATAAACATATGGAAAGTAGCGACATGACTGAGACTGGAATCCTGAGTCCCACTTTCCTGGCGGGATATTTTAAGTCAGAATACCTGCCCGGAAATTGGAGTACCTGGGTTTAATTCCCAGTCTCGGTGCCATTTTTCAAATCTCTATATATTAGAATAATATTGGACACCTATAAATTTTTTAAAATTTTGCTGAGTATTTTGGTAATGAACTTAGAGACCTATGTTTGTTTCTACCGTTCTGAAGGTTAGAATCATTATTCACATCAAATCACCTCGCACTCATCCTTAATAGTTGAAAGAACCTTAATGTGCACGGGGTTTCCTCACCATACAAACCTTGAACAAATTTAATCGTACTAATTGAGGTTTATTTAAAATTCTTTCTCTTTTCAAAATCAAATTTGAACGAAAAAACAATATTTAATGGGGAAACAATCACCTTGTAATCAATTTTGTGTCCTTCTTGATCTCCAAATCCAACGTGCGAAAAAGAATCCAGTCCAGGGTAAGGAAAGGCACTGCTGACATTCACCACGATTACTGCCATGAGTATGGAAGCGATGAGCTATAAATTGAAGAAATATTAAGGAGTTGAAAATGTTTTTTTCCATAAAGAATATTAAAACAGGTTTTAGTTCTGTTTGTTGCAGATTTACTTTAATTTTTCAATTACAAAGTAATTACTTTTCGGCAGAATGTAATTTATTAAATACTTCTAGGAAGGCTTTCGTTTTTACTAGCCTAATTTCTTCTTTATCTCAAGGAGAAATAAAATATAGAAGATTCATTAAATGGCCGTTGCCCTTTGATGTCGTGGAAATGAACAATTTCGCTCAGTCGAATGAACCACCAGCTTTTGCATAGATAGTCTCCCAAAAGGGAATGGAAAAATGTTCTGGCAAGTTATCTCAATGGTCAAAGTATTCACCCGAAGAACGAAAGACCCCTTCTTGAGTCTCCGTCGTATAAGACTGTTTTAATGTCCGTTTATCCTATAAAAACGGTTTTCAAAGATATAAGGAACTTAACTTGATAATATTACCTGAGAAAAAGCCATTTTCAGGGATGGTGTTTGTTCCTGGAAACCTGCTATACTTGCGAGAATGCTATGAATGTGCTTTCAAGCAACGATCAACCTTCTTTTATACGATTCTTAATTGACCATCTTCTCCAATTAAATGAAAGCGATAGTGATGTGACGTCACTGAGCTTAGCTTGCTCTCTCGAGGGAGAAAGGGCAGCCAATGCATTAAATGGCTCAAGGAGCATGAGTTACGCCCGTTTCATCATCTGAAAAAGGTTAATTACTTAAATCGATTATCTGAAATAATTATGGGTCACTTATTCACGGCTACTAACCTGTTTCTTCTTCTCAAAAATAGAATCAGGAAGTACCTTTTGGAAATATCGTCCGATTTTAGTCTCTGAAGGGACTTCAAATGAAGTCATTCGTAAATGAGAAACTAGCTGAAGAGCCATTTGTTCTCAAACGGGAATATAGGAGTGAGATTTAGTACAATTGCCTGCAATAGATATTATATCAACATATCTAAATTTCATATGATTTTTCTTTTTAATATAGAATTGAAATGAATTAGACCTCACTGACAAAGTTTACATTCATTTGTTATGCGAAGCTTTGCTGTTTCTGGATTCGATCAGAACACTATTAGGTAAATTTAAAGCAACCTTGCTATTGCTCATCATGAAAAAATGGGAAAGATTCATAACTTCTATGTCTTTTTTTTAGCAATTATAAGCACATAAAAAATATGAAGGATAACAAATTCCCATATGTCCTTACCTGGGGATTTTTTATCATTCAAGTTTTTCATTCCTACAAAAATACCAGTTCAAATTCTTAAGGCAGGAGATGCAATGTTGAAGGACAGGCTCTACAACCTCATCAGGTTGATTTATCATAGTTAGATAAAAGCTCCAAATAGCCGTATTTTGCGAGCAATCTAACCGTTGAAGAATTCCCACCAGCGGGGGTTGGGGTTCTCCGTGGTTGTGCTTAGCAAGTATTGTTCTCAATACGTATTTCGACAACTAAGTTGCCATCTTCGGGAGAGAAGAATAACATTAAATAACATTCAAGTTATTCTTCTCTCCCGAAGATGGCAACATAGTTGTCGAAATACGTATCGAGGACAATACTTGCTATGCGCGACCACGGAAAACCGCAATCCCCGCTGGTGGAGATTCTTCAACAGTTAGTTTGCTCGCAAACAAGGGCTATTTGTAGCTTTTATCTAACACTGATGTCTTAAATCAGCCGTGTTCCTTTTCCTTATAGGTTGATTTATGATCAGGGAAACTCCCTGCAGATTTTTAAGCCAATATCATAAAACCTATACCTAGAAAGTAGGGGCAATAAGATGTGAAGGATACAGTGCGTTATGTTTAGTACAATACGCGACAAAAATAATGACAAATATCATCCTCCGCCGCATGGAAAGAAGAGGTGAAGTAATGCTATCAGAGAATCAATTTGGGTTTTGAAAATATCGGGATGCAATTGATGCAATATTCGCTTTAAGACTGATGGTAGAAAAAATATTGAAATGGAATAGCAAAAATTCATTGCAATCATAGATTTAGAGAAAGCCTGTGATAATGTTAAATGGGACAAAATGTTTGAAGTGCTAAAAAAAAAATGTAATGAATTACAGAGAGGGGAGACTTGTATGGCATCTATACAAGAATGAAGAAGCTATTCTGGTGGGTGAGGAACAACAATTATAAGCTAAAATCCAGAAGGAGTTGAGACAAGGAGGCACGTTATCACCCGTGGTATTTAGTACATGTATGTATATGGAAGAGGCCATGAAAGAAGTCCAGAAATGAGCGAGAATTGAAACTGGTGTGAGAATACCTGGCAGAGGATTAGACATGCTAAGATTTGCAGGCGATATTGTTGTCCTAGCGGAGAAGGAAGAATACCTCGAAAGCATGATAGAGAAGATGATTGACATCATGGGAATAAGGTACAAGATGAAAATGAATACCGAGTAAAAGAAGATAATGGTATGTGGCAAGGATTGATAGATGAAAGTGCAGATTGCAGTTGGTAATAAGTGTTTCAAACAAGTAGATTACTAATTATACCTTAGAAGTAGGTTCGCGAGTGATGGGCGAAGCCCGGACAAAGTCAGAAGTAGGATTAATCAAGCTAAAGGCGCCTCTAATAAAAAAAGGCTCTTAACTTCCCGAGCAAAGAGTCTCCAAATAAGAAAGGGGCTCCTTAAAACCTATGTCTGGAGAGTAATGTTATTGGGGTGTTAGATGTGGACCTTCGGTGAAGCAGAGAAAAGATGATTTAGTTCGTTTGAATTATTGTGTTATAGACGTATGCTGAGGATTGGATGGGTAGAGAGAGTGATGAATGAGAAGGTTCTGCAAAGGATAGAGGAAAAACGCAGCTTAGCGCAAACAATATTTCAGAGACGACTTAAGTTTGTTTGACACTTACTGATTGTGAGACACGAAGGAATCCTGATATTATTAATGGAAGGAAAATTTAAGGGAAAGAGAAAGAAAGGAAAGCCACGTATGCAGTATCTGAGTCAGATAATGAACGACGTTTGATGTAAGAGCTACACAGATACAGAGGAAGGTAGATATACTTGAGGAATAGCGATTTGCTGCAAACATTTCGATAGATGGAACACTGATGAAGAAGGAAGACCACTCACTACTAGCTCTCAAATAGTTTGTATTGCCGGATAGATATGCAGCTCTATAAAACATCTAATTTATAGATTGATATGTAGATTGAGTATATGCAATGTTAAGTGATATAGATTAACTATACACAATGTTAAGAGCACATTTATCCACCTGTTACATAGATATCGATCGAAGGTCTTGTCATATTCTTTATGTTCTGGTTAAAAAGATCATCAACCCTGTAATTCATTTACAATTGGATTCTACCAATCTCGTTCTCGTTCATCTCAATTATTTTTTTCCACATTAAAGGTAAGTGGTTTTTAAGGCAGTATTGCATTTTTTTTCTAGACTTAAGTTTGGCGTTTGTTAAGCCATCATTAAGCTGTAAATATAAGTTGATATACATACTTTTCAAAGAAAGCTTTGGTATAAAATCTATTCCACGCTTTTGAAAAAGCTTGGTTTAAGTATGACTTTAAGTAAGATGGAATTTGAATGTGATAATGTACCATCCACTTATACAAGCGATCTGCGATTAGATTGGAATAAAGTGAACTGCTTTAAAATCTGGTAAAAAATGGTAATTACTTTTATTTTATCGGTCATCTACATCCTCAAGCTTCCCATTTGAATTCTCATTTCTGCGATATTGCGATTTATTATTTTTTCCATATCCTTTCATTACACTTACTTGTATCTCCACTGTTGCTCATGGCATTTACCACATCGACTGTTTATTAATAAAACATTAACATTAATTTACTTGATCGTTCTATTGATTACATATTACATATTATCATACATTACATCTTTTATATTTGATTGTCCCAAGAATCTGCGAAAAGTAAATCCTTTGCTCATTTCTGTGTACATTCGTATAATTAAGTAATTTAAAGGATATGTATTACGAATTATAGATCGAAACAGCTGTTGTATCAAGAATATTAGAATTCATCGTTTTATAAAATAAATGCAATATCTATATGTCTAACATAAATAGCATCGCATAACTGCACGTCCTTAAAATAAGAATATTTAGAAAATAAACGTTTCAATATAATCCTTTATGAAAATTATTAATGATAATTTATTTAAACCTTTAGTAATTTCGTCAACTCTAATTGATGGTTAATGCCATTTGTATGCAAAAGCGACTCATACAACGTCCATTTCCCACGGTCTCTTATGAAAATTGGTAAGTTTTTGCGTCAAAATCACAATTATGGATGCATAAATTATTTCATAAAGAGATTAATAGCTTTTTTCGGCATTAAAATAAATATACTTAATTCATTATATATAAACACTGCGCTAATCCTAAAATTTATATTTGTATTTTTGAAAACACAAACATATGACTTGTTGACTTCTTAACATTAAGCTCTCCCGATTGAAATGAAGATATCGCAAATATGTTTTTCTTGCGTTGGTTGCATTTTAGATAAGCAAAGCAATGCAATGCAATTCTGTTATTGGTTGGCGAAGTCTACCTTAAATTCTTCCTCAGGCCTACTATATAGGGATCGCTTCAACGTCGCACATATCATTAGTTATATATGAAATATTGGGAAAAGTATTCTATTCATTTTCTAATTTGGAATTCTGACCTTTTAATTAAAAAAATTGATGCGATGCTGAAGAAGCTCTCAAATACTCCCTTAAGACAAAATATCTCTCATTGCAACTTGTTGATATGAATATGTGTGTAATAACTTTTAATCTCATGCATCAATTTCATTCTACTTAAAAAAGAGTATTGTGTTCTTTCTTTCTGATAACAGTATAGCATCCATCGCAATTTTTATGTGACGATAGTTTTTCATACCTTAATTTTGAGATATTTAACTGAATTTAGAAGTAAAATTAATTTAATTCCCTGCGCTTTAAATGCATATATTTTAGCGATTTCCCTTATATCATAATTATTAGGATTTCTTCATTTCTGAAAGGAAACAATGTGCCATCGATATTGTATGTGAGTATACGGGTAGTGCTTCCTCAAAAAAAAGGTCGTCAACGATATTTGCTTGTAATTTTTGGCTTATACTTAATTTTATAATGGATAAACTAATTAATGATTGCGGATGAGGATGAAAAGTTTATTAGGAACAATGATAAATACATCTTTCAACTTTGTAACAACTTGCGAGTCAAGAATAAACGGTAAAAGGGTCTTCTTTGGTATACATCAATAAATTAAGTCAGTGATGATAGAGGGACTTTCCGAAGGGACGCTTAGCAACTCCGGACTTGTAAACTTTGGCGTTGAATCCATTGAATTTATCTGCGGTGTAGTCCACAATTCTTACGGTGCCATCAGCTTCGTGGAGGCTGTAGGATCCCTTGACGAAGTCTCCGTCCCTCTCTTCATGTTGGTTCTTGATGTCGCCAGTGTGGGGGTCATTCACTCCATAGCTGAAGTCATACTTAGGATAATCCTGAAAATGTTATGGCATTATTACTCTTCATGATAAATTTCTTTATTGGTATTAGATATCCGACACACCATGTCTGTTTTCTTTACTATAGCCTTTCGTCTATTTAATCATGTTCTATTCGCTATACACCTCTCCTAAAGTTAGTACATTATGTAACATATTGATTATCGATTCTTCAGCCTTCGGGTGATTTTGAAGTAGTACATGCGATTAGAAGCAACTGAGAGATGTGTATAACCTTAATATCACCTCCAAGCTTCCCTTTGAACAAGCAAACGAGGAAATAATTTAATCACCTTGTAGTCAATTTCTTGTCCCTGCCGATCCAATCCTATATGTGAGAATGATTCCAATCCCGGATAAGGAAATGCCCTGCAAACATTCCCGATAAGTCCAATGATAACAATGGAAGCGAGGATCTGAAAATGTAAGTG
>KZ309399.1:37726-74767 GCA_000376725.2 Ladona fulva | reverse complement strand
AAGAGAGAAGATGGCCAAGGAAACAATGGGTGGGAACCTGGAATGTTAGGATAATGCTTAGGAAAGGGAAGTTGGAAATTTAAAGGTGGAAATGAAGAGGTCCAACATAAACATACGTGGGCTATGTGAAGTGCGATGGAAGGATGGGGGTGATTTCTGAAGTGATAATATCAGAGTAATTTTCAGATGTGGGAAATACTAGCCAGAAGGGAGATGCAGTAGTGCTAGACAAGAAAGCGGGAAAAGCCGTGATAGGTACAGAGCTAATAAGCGACCGGGTTATATCTTAAATCGAAAAAAAGTAAATTAAATCATGCCTAAAGGAGGAGATATTTCCCAAAATCCAATAGGCTTGAGAGTGTCGTTTTTATCGAGGGAGTATACCGCAGTTACTTAATTTCTCTTTTTCATGATATACATATTTAAGGAAGTTAACTTGATAACAAGTACTGGAGATAAACGGATTACTTTTGACATTTTAGATTAAACTAAATCAGTATTAATTAACACATCGTTTATATCTTATAACTTACTATAGACGGAGAATGGGAAAAGATTAAAAACAGTATCAAGGATAGTGCGCAAGTAACTATTGGGAGGGTCAAACAAAACAAAGTTAGGAAACCGCGAGTGACGGCAGAAATGATAAATAAAATGAAGGAAAGAAGGAAATGGAAAAGGATTTACAGAGAGCGTGGACGTAGAATGTATAGGGCTCTCAATAACGAACTGAGAAGGAGAACAAATAGGGCAAGGGAAAAGTGGTTGAAGGATCAATGTAATGAAATAGAAAAGCTGGACGAAAGTGGGAGGGTCGACCTAATGTATAGAAAGGTGAAACAGTTAACGGGAAATAAAACAGGAAACAGAATAACCAAAATAAAATATAATAATGGTAACGTTATACGTGATCTAGCCAGCATAAGAAAAAGGTGGAAAGAATATGTTGAGGAACTATATGGAAGGACATGAAGCCAACAAACATAATATTAGAAAGTGAACAAGAAGTGGAGGATGATGATGTTGGTCCTGGGATATTATATAGTGAAATTGATAGGGTCTTGCGTGGTATGAAAGGAAATAAAGTAACGGGCATTGACGAGATACCAGTTGAGGTACTTAAAATCCTGAGGGGAAAGAGTAAGAGAAAATTCTATAATTTATGTAGAAAAATTTATGATGATTGGGAGTGGACAGATGATATCACTAAGACAATCCTGATTCCTTTGCAGAAAAAGAGTAATGCTTCTGAGTGTCGGGATTATCGTACAATTAGTTTAATATCTCACGAGTCAAACGTTATTCTAACGAAACTGAATGGAAGAATTGAAGGAAAAATTAAGGGGCATATCGGAGAAGACCAGTTCGGATTTCAGAAAGGGAAAGGAACGAGGGGTGCACTCGGGGTAACGAGAGTACTAGTAAAACGAAGCCTGGAATTTAAAAAGGATATATGTGCATGTTTTGTCGATTTTGAAAAGGCTTTCGATAGACTTCAATGGCCAAAATTAATGGGAATTTTAAAGAAAATTGGGTTGGACTGGAAAGATAGACCTATGGCATGCTGTGTAAAAACACCGAACTTCAATCATCCCCTAAAGAGCATGTGTTCAATACACCCCTATGCAATCTTATGCTACATCCACCACTAAATTCGTACCAATGGTTTACATCGAAATTAGTAGCAGAATGATTACACTTTGTTCTTAGCAATTCAGATCTTACTGTATGTAAGTATGCAATTATGAATTAGATCATTAAATTCTTATATAAAATGATAACTTCATGTGAGATTTAAATGAGAGATTCTAGCAAGGAATCTTCTCCATTAAAATTAAGCCTTAGAAACTTTTATTTTACTTCCAAAAAATTGACTCAATATATATGGTATATTGAATGAATTTGAAGATTAAGAGGAATTGACTATATATTAAACAGAAATGTCTGTGAGTACTCACAATGTGTATATCAGTCAGGAAGTTCTGATTAAGCATTCACCTGCAAAAGAAAGAAAGAAGGATTGAGTTGAGGTAAATGACATTTACACTTACATTTGTACCCAGCAACCTGCATAATGACCTATGGCATGGTGTGTAAGAAAACCGAACTTGTTAATTATCTATCTGATTGATATTCTTAAACCTATCAGAAAGAAGAGACCAGCAATAGCAATTCGTTCTCGCTATAATCTCGATAAACATCAACCATGTACATCAACGACCTTACCAATAACATTAGTAGCTAAGTTAGGATTTTTGCAGACGATACGGTAATTTATAAGGACATAGGAAACTCAGAGAATAGATTGACCCTATCGAGTTATTTAGATAAAATTATGAAATGGTGCGATGATTGGCAATTAGAGCAATTAGATAGATAAAGGTTCAGTAATCAACTTCTTCGAAAGGAAAAATAATGCCAATGAATATTCGTACAGGCTCCGAAGTAAAACTTTATCAAAAGTTTTACTTCGGAGTTTTATCAAACCTGGGGTATCCATATAATATATTTGGACAAGCACTTAAAAAACTCAGTGATTGTTATGCAAATGCTTCAGGATGCGGGATGGGAATCTTTAGAAGGCTCAAACAGTGGATAAATCTACCAAATTAATTTAGAGGAAGCACGTTCACAGACGAGGTAGCTGACATAATGCATTCCTCGTGTTATGTAGGCCGTTCTGATAGTGCGAGAAAAATCATAGATATAGATGCTAAAACAAGTCGTATCAAGAATACATTTTTTCCGCAAACGATACGCGAGAGCAATCGATTAAATAGTGGAGTAATGGAGCACGTCGTTCTTAGCTCACTTATGAAGTTCTTAGATAGCAATCGTTTCCTCAGTAAGAACCAACACGGATTTAGAAAGAAGCGAACATGCGAAACTCAGCTAGCTCGATATCTTAAAGTCTGCCGAAAGTAAAAAACAAGTGGACGCTATTTTCCTTGACTTCAAGAAAGCTTTCGACAGGGTCCCCCACTACAAATTAATTTACAAACTAAAATTAGCAGGTATCAACAAGGAAATTATTGAATGGATCAAGAATTTTCTACATGAGAGAGAACAGTAAGTGGTACTTGATGGCGTTAGTTCAGGTAAAGTCAGAGTCACTTCAGGCGTACACCAAGGCAGCGTAATCGGACCTTTACTCTTCCTCATTTATATCAATGACCTAACCGACAAGATCGATAGCAATGTGATGATATTTGCGGATGATTCGGTAATATAGAGAAATATCAAGTGACGAAGATAGTGCTTCACTCTCAAACAACTTAGCTCATATACAAATGTGGTGAGAAAAATGGGAACTAGATCTTAATGTAGATAAATGCTCTGTAGTAAATTTCTTCGAAAGGAAACAATTGAGTCAGAACCGCCCGTACAAAATTAGAATTTAAATGCAGTCGACTCCGTTGAATATCTTGGAATCACCCATACCAATAATTTAAACTGGATCACACGTATTCGAAAAATATGCGGTAAAGCAACTAAAAAGCTCGGTTTTATAAAGCGTATTGTAGGTAGATGCGATGAAAAAGTTAGAGAGCGATGCTATTTCACGTTAGTTAGGCCCCATCTGGAATATGCGGCGAGTATATGGGACCCAGCGGACGAAACGAACTCTCGCGAACTCGAGAAAGTGCAGCGTAAGGCGATACGTTTTGTTAAAAAGTGCTACGATAGAGAAGCAAGTGTAACGCAAATGCTCACAGACGCAGGTTGGGAATCCTTGAAAGAAAGGAGATTAGAAGCTAGGCTGCGATTGTTAGATAAATTCAGAGGAAATACATTTTCGGATGACGTAATTGATATTAAGCGACCCCCCTGCTACTTTGCCCGATCCGAAAGTGAGCGTAAAATAAGAGAAATAGACGCGAGGACAAGTCGTTTTAGAGACTCTTTTTTCCGCGAACGATACGCGATAATAATAAATTAAAGAAGTAATTCTACTCTTAGTGTTACACCCCTTGCCACACGCCGGAAGGCAGCTTGCAGGGTACTTATGTAGATGTAGATTAGAGAAGTTCAGTCATGGTGCTTGCACCCCTGCCACACGCCGAAATGCGGCGCCCAGGATACTTATGTAGATGTTGATGAAATGTGTTTGATCTTGGAAATAGCGCTCGCTGAGTAAGGGAATCACTAAATCTCGTATCTCTTCGTAGAAATCAGTACTCAAATAATTCTGGAATATGTAAAAAGGTTTTTCGGGTTTCCAACCAGGTAATATCAGGTGATATATACAACCAACGATTCAATGACTCACTTAGTCATTTTCAGTTATCGAAGCGTTGGCGGCCGCAATGTCACTTGATCTTACCTGGGTTGAAACCACAGAAACCTCTTTACATAGGATCCACCAGGAAAGCGTATGATGATTTAATTGTGAAAAATCGTGTGCCTGTAGTCGGTTCCTCTATCCTTATCAGAGGGTTTTGATCATTTCTAATAGACTGCTATCAAAACTATAATCTTCCTTAACGAAATGAACCGCTCTGCGTTGTCCCCCTCGAACTCCAAGATCAGACCCTTCTCTTGTGGATTCCATACCGAGCAACAAGACTCAAGTAATGGACGAACGAGCGAGAAATAAGCCACTTCAGTAACACTCGATTTACTGCCCCTAAGAACGCATAGCTAAATACACATAGCCCTCTTAGTCGTATCAGCTGTCCCAAATACTTCCTGAATGCGCATTTTAAACGATCAATTACTACGGAAAGGATCCCTTAATATTTACAGCGTAAGGCCGAACAAGCGAGAAATAAGCTATCTATTTGATACTCTGTTGACTACTCCTAAAAACGCATAGCCCTCAAAGTCTTACCTGCTGACCATACTACATCTTGAATGTGAATTTTGAACGATAAAAAACAACTGAAAAGGACTCCTAAATATTTATGCTGACTCACGAATTCCAATAGTTAGCCACTAACTTGATAGGGGTTTGCTAAAGGGATGCTTCTCGGGGATGCGATTCCCCGCTTGGACACATAGGGCTACGTCATTTATCCCAAAGAGTCACGAACCTCCATTCAGTTAAAGGTATCGGTAAGAGAAAACTCGGTTATAAACTGTCAGTACTTGAAATCTCTTACCCGTATTAAGGTAACGAATGTCTTTAGATCATTAGACACGAAAAAGGATTTGCGAAATGAAAAAAATATTAATGGTCGGTGTGAACAGAATTCTAATGATTCCAATTCATTCAAATCGACAAACAAAAAATCAAAATTGATTTACGGTTCATAGTAGTGAAACGCCTAAGAAAACGATGGCCCTGAACATCAGAAACGAGTGGAAAAGAATTGAAGGTCGTCAAAGACGCATATCGGATCTAACGGAACGATTTAAGAAAGGTCGCTTTTCTGATAACAAATCAAAACAACAGAAAGGGAAAGCAAAACATCGATGGGCCTAGAGAAGAAACAAACGCATGTAAATAAGTTTCACTCTCGTTTGACTAAGCCAAAGATATGGCGAAAGAGAAAGTGTATATTGCCGTCAACAGATAATGCATCATATCTAAGGGAGGATGAGATAAGTGCCTGTAAATAATGTCTACTTCCTTCCTTCAAAAGTTATTTAATGTATATGTCTATGTAAGAACCCTGCAGGCCGCCAATCGGCGTGTGGCGTGGAGTGCATGCACGATGACTCTACTTCAAATTAAAACTACCGATACGTCTACCGAAAAACAAAGGTAATAAAAAGCACTATAATTGCAGCAAACCGAAAGGGAATTGAATTTTAAAAGATAACCCTATTGAGTTAATTTAATTATATTCTCAAACACAATATTTCGTACCCAGGCGTCACTGAAATATCACGATATTAAAAGCTAGAACCGAGAGCTATAATTGCTCTCTTCATGACGCGTGGACTGAACAATTTTGAACAATTCGATCATGAATGCATCTTCTACAGACTTTGCAACACATCTTACAATTATTCTGTCATCTGTCGCGCCTAAAAATATAATATGAACACTCGCGCGTTGTATTCCGTACAACAGGTTTTTCTTTTTGGCCATGTCTACAATAGGTTGATCTAATTGTAATTTATGAAGGCTAAACATTAGCTTGTGACATACGTGATGAGTTATCGTTATAGATGTATCAACCACCTCATCTAAAGATTTATAATATCTTTTATGATAATCATATAAACGCAAAGAGTGCTTAAAGAGCTGAAACATTTTTCTATTACTTCTAAGAAATGATCTTTTTCTATTATTAATTTATTTTTGCAAAAAAAATTTGTAATTGATTAATTAGCGCATGTAATAATTCCTAAGTATATGTTCAGTCTTAAATTATACCACGATAATGAACTATAAGATATAAATGATGTGAACATTAATACTGATTTAGTTTAATCTAAAATGTCAAAAGTAATCCGTTTATCTCCAGTAGTCGCATACAGTTAACTTGCTTAAATATCTATATGATGAACAAGAGAAATTAAGTAATTGCGATATACTCCCTCGATAAAAACGACACTCTCAAGGCTATTGGATTTCGGGAAATATCTCCTCCTTTAGGTATGATTTAATTTACGTTATAATCGCATGAAAACACTGCAAAAACAATTGAAAAGCTAAATGAATAAATTGAACCCTGCATTGAATCAAACATTAACACCAAAACGGAAGAAGAATCGAATAAAATATCACAAGTCATTACGGTGAAATTGATTGAAATATTTTCGAGGTTACCAAACCACTAACTAACCATTACCTATAATTTTCCTGATAATAAGGTTCTAGATTAAGACACAGCGCATGTTAATAATGGAAAATCTCATTGAATACAAAGTTACTATAGAGATATTCTAATTAATCAAAAGATTTCTCACGATTTATTTCAAGTCTTCATACATTGTGTATGACATTTGTTTCAAAGTTCATAAAATGGCAACGTATCAAATATGATAAGGAAAACATTTAAACCTAAAATCTCCTTACCTTGAGTTCGACCGTCGCTCGACAATTGTCCTTAGGACGTCCTTTCGCTTTTCTAAAACGAGTGAATCATACGCATCCGCAATATCGCCAACGAAGGAAATAACTCACTTTCCAAAAGCCTGGAAAGAACATATTCAATAAATAACATATCGAATAAATTTTAAAGAGTAGTAATTTTATGTTTAACTACGGGCCGAATATCGAATTCACACTATTTTAATTTTGAAGCGAGTATTACAATAACTTTCGAAAACATTTTCTCACTTTCACTAAGGATTAGGGAAATATCTCCTTACTTCGCAATGTTTTAATTTACGTTCATGAAAAAACTGCAAATTTATATGCGAAAAATACGAAGCTAAGATTGAGTCAAAATATTAACACCAACGCGGAAGTAGAATCGAAAAAAAAAACCACGTCAATTCAAATAAGTACAGCAAAAAATTGAAGGTTATTGATGCAATAAGCTGTTCAATCCTTTAATTTTCCTGATTATAACGTCCTATGTTAAACCACACCCCTTATCAGTTACTGGACACATCATTGAATATCACATTACTCTGGAAGATATTAAAAATAATAGGAAAAGTTTTTCGCTATTTTATTTAAGCCCTCGTCAATTGAGTATAATATGTATTTTCAATGCCCAAAAAAATACGATATGTATCTAAATGCATGAGAAAAATTTGAAATTAATTCTACTTATCTGAGCTCGAACTCAACTTGACCATTGCCTTCTCGATGTCCTTTCGCTTTTCCATAACGGGTGAATCACACGCCGCAGCAATTATATCAACAAAGGGAATAACTCGCTTTCCAAAAACCTAGAAAAAAGAAACATATTAAATGAAAAATATATCAGGTAATTTCACACAGATGGCAATTTATGCACAACCACGGCCATTAACGTATTAACACATTCATAATTTCGCAGTGCGGATATACCTTTGAAACAAGATTCTCACTTCCTCTTAAGTTAACGTCATTTAGTAACAGCCAAACAAGACAAAAATGTCAAATTTTTGACATTCGTTAACGACTAGGAATAACAAACAAATTATAAAAAACGTTTCATAAGAACCAATCAGTGTCAAATCCAACGACATACATCAAAGAAGAGGAGTCTGATTGAAAATCGAATACGCTACGAAAAGAAATAGTTATGCTTACGTATGAAGATTATACTGCACTTCGTTAACTAGTGATAGAGACGCGATCGTCATCCTGTAATTTAAAATAACGACAATGGATAAAATATCATAGTATATTATTCGCTAGAGCTAATTATTCTATTTCTTCGAATTTAATTGAGTATTTTATTAAAAAGCCGAGGAAGTAGCGAAGAAAGTCAAGTGAACTATAAATCGCGATTTCCGTTACTCTTACGCCGTTAGACATCTGCCGAAGGCCACGCGGAATAATGAAACCAAATCAGCTTAAAGATTTTAATTCCGGCAACCAATAGCATTTATTATTCTTTTATTGCAATAATAACAACCACCATTCACGAAAGGATTGAATTAGCCATAACAAGCATTCGGATCCGCGAAATTAAATTTGGATGACTGTTTCCTACACGGCAAAGTACATACGAAAAAGTTACTGGGAATTCTAACAAAAGAATGATTTTGGGAGATACATTTTGGCGACGAAACTAAATCTTGATCGACGCTTTTTCTTCCTCGTGAACTTCGCGAAGAAATGACGAATAATAACCACCATTCACGAAACGATTGAATTCTGAAGGGAGAGCAGTCGGATCTATTCCGCGAAATTCACATTTGAATGAACGTTAATGACACGACAAAGCACAGACGAGAAAGATACTAGGAGTTATAAAAAGAAAATGATTTATGCNGCTCTAGCGAATAATATACTATGATATTTTATCCATTGTCGTTATTTTAAATTACAGGATGACGATCGCGTCTCTATCACTAGTTAACGAAGTGCAGTATAATCTTCATACGTAAGCATAACTATTTCTTTTCGTAGCGTATTCGATTTTCAATCAGAGTCCTCTTCTTTGATGTATGTCGTTGGATTTGAACCGTATTATGGAAAAGATAATCACGGTACTCATTTAATTTATAATGAAGTTTAAGAAACCACCGATTAAAGAAAGATATATGCAACTTACCGTATATGCGACATCCAGGCTGGCGACAGCTAGTATACTCACATCTGCGAATGTTTTTTTTCTAAATAATCGTTAATATATTACTTAATATCGTTGCGAAAAGAAATTGTATGACTTAAATACTTGGCTTCCATTTGCCAACTTAAAACTTGAACGTAACGGACTAAATTCAAATTTCAACTGTTCCTCCTACAAAAATTGATAACACGTCTTCACCTTACGAATTTCAGGCAGCAACTGAAAATTTTTCCTTTTCGATAACGGAAAATCACGAATCCTGCGATTTGATTGGCTGAATTTATTACAACGTCCGTATCCCCGCCCACTTTTCTTTTAAATATATTTCTAAAAAACAAAACGATTGAATTAACATTTAAGTTAATTCGGAATAAATTGTTAATAATTTTAAAGTATATTTCGTTCGTAAACTTTTCCAAAAACCTTTTTTTAAATTTTAGCGAAAATCTGGAATTTAAATTTTTCATAGATTATAACTATGGGAGATCGAGAATTATATTAATTATTGAAATTCACGCCTCTATTAATTTTTTACTTAGAAAAAAATTTTAAAGCGATTATAATTGCATACATTTAATATCG
This sequence comes from Ladona fulva, assembly GCA_000376725.2. NCBI lineage: Eukaryota > Metazoa > Arthropoda > Insecta > Odonata > Libellulidae > Ladona > Ladona fulva. The sequence goes on along the minus strand of KZ309399.1, from coordinate 65,057 downwards.
ATAATTATTTGTGATTTATCAAATTAGAAAACTACGTTTCCTTTAAACAAAAGAATCGGGTTTGCGTATCGTCATAAGTAAATGCACTACTTGGTTACTTAATTAATGATACATATATATATGAAAAAATTCCTTAATTTGTTTCTAGGTAAATGCAGATGATTTAAAACAATCAAAAGAATAAACATTGTTTTTCCATATGAATTTCTTTTTACAAATTTCCTTTTGCAATCAAAATATTTTCTTCCAACAAATCTTTGTAATATCTCTGAAATTAGTCAGTCAAACAAGGTAGTCTTAATATTAAACAAGCTAAAATGAATACTTGGATTCAGTTGATTCTGTAGTTAGTACATAGTGTTGTTAAACCTAACTTCCCTGAGTTAAATTTGGAAAGTGTAGTTCGAATAATCAGTTTGTATGTGATGAATATACCTAAAATACCAACCCAGCGTTCATCGTGTTAGAATGTTTAGGATACAATGTTATGGAACCTAACTATGATTAACCCTGAGTTATATTTGAAGAATATAGTTCGAATAATTAGGATGAGATGAAATGAAGACTCGTGAATTCGTACGAAACCCAACGCACAGAAAGGTTTTGAAATATCAACGCCTCAACAACCTTCTTCAATGTCACAGAGTTAACTTGTGAAGTAATGTTGGAAATTACATTGGCAACTACTTTTATACCACATGTAGTGTACTTACATTCACATATTGCATCACTGTAGGCAATGGATGCGTGTGTGAAGAGTTCCCTTTTCTCAGAGCACAAGCGTGAAGTCCACTCTTGTTGATGCTTCGTTCTTCGACCATTCTTCTAGTACAGGCTCGATATGTACACTTTACACTCTTATTTAAGCAAATCACTCGTACGTAACACATTCACATTGAATATGATATCCAGAAGGTGTCATACCGTTGATCATTCTCAATAGAATCACTGCACACCAACCTTAAATTGCTGCCGTTAGAAATTCACACGACTTTAAATCGCCATTAGATCGCATTCCTTGCAAACACGAGGTCCTTATCTGTTCTTGAGCCGCACTTCTGGAATATTTCGTTCTTCATAAAAGCTCTGAAACACGTAAATGGTATTTCAAAGGATTATGAGAATCGGAACAAGAACTTTGAGACTTGACTACACTCATAGCTCTTGAGTTTCCATTTACGTCTTTGAAACTTTCGAAGACGATCGTATTCTTCTGAAAGCGCGCCATTAAGAAACGCAATTGCCTCGTGTATATGGTAAGATGGAGATGAAATGGCTATCAGAAGGTATTTGAATTTCAATCGGTGATAATTTGCAGTCGACGTGCAGTGAATTTTTTGAAAATGGTCGTGTGCCCTTGTGAAAATCTTCCTTGGCGTGTTTGTGCTTCGAAATAGTCCACTGTGGATGTACAATTAGAGAAGTTCTGACTAAATACAGCTCTACCGTCATTCATCTCTCTACCTAAGAGTGAAAATGTATGCGATTCTAAACTGTGGTAATGAAATCGTGTTGGGAACGAAGCATCGAGACGAATAAATGAATTTCCTGCTGATGTAGAAAGCGGTCTTTTCGCTGCTAACATTTCAATGTAAGTGCAATATATGCATGTGTAGTTGAACTTTTTACTTTTATTTATAGGTCCACTAGAAATATATTTACATATGTAGTTACTATGATGTTTCTTCCCATTTCCATGCATTGAGAGCAGTATGTTCACAGAATTATCCTCGTGATTCAATATAACTATAGAAGGAGCAGTTAAGTACGATATTAAGTAATATATTAATGATTATTTAGAAAAAAAAACATTCGCAGATGTGAGTATACTAGCTGTCGCCAGCCTGGATTTCGCATTTACGGTAAGTTGCATATATCTCTCTTGAATCTGTGGTTTCTTAAACTTAATTATAAAATAAATGAGTACCGTAATTACATTTTCCATAATACTGTAAAAGAGAGACTGCAATTACTTTTATCATTAACGTTAGCATCGATAACTTAATTCCCGTACGTTTTTGATAAACTCGAGATAATATAAGAGTGTTGAAAAAGTGTTGATCAAATTTTCGTCTCGTCGCCGAAATTTACCACGCATAAATCATTTTCTTTTTATAACTCCTAGTATCTTTCTCGTCTGTGCTTTGCCGTGTAATTAGCGTTCATTCAAATGTGAATTTCGCGGAATATATCCGAATGCTCTCCCTTCAGAATTCAATCGTTGCGTGAATGGCGGTTATTATTAATGTGCTATAATAATATTTACTATTAGTTGCCGGAATCAGAATCATTGAAGTAATTTGATATTACTATTTCGCGTAGCCCCGGGCATATATCTTACGGCGTAGGAGTAACGCAATTCGGGATTTGGAATTCACTCATATTTCTTCGCAAATTCCTCTGCTTTGCAATTACACACTCAACTATTAACATAAGATTAAAAAAATCAGCTTTAAAGAATAATGATTTATGATATTTTAAAGGTCATGGTTGATAATATCAACGTATGACGATCGCGTCTCTATGAATAAGTAACGAAGTTCAGTTAAGTCTTAAATAGTAAGATTTACTATTTCTATTAGTAGCGTTTTTGATTTTAAACAAACATCTGCTATTATTATTTATAATTATTCGCATTTGATACCGATTAATACTTATTAAATATTCGTGTATCTCGATCGTCATTTCTTCGATAAGTTCGCGAGGAAGAAAAAACGTCGATCAAGATTTAGGTTCGTCGCTAAAATTTATCTCCTAAAATCATTATCTTGTTAGAATTCCCAGTAACGTTTTCGTATGTACTTTGCCGTGTAGGAAACAGTCATCCAAATTTAATTTCGCGGATCCGAATGCTTGTCCAGGCTAATTCAATCCTTCCGTGAATGGTGGTTGTTATTATTGCAATAAAAGAATAATAAATGCTATTGGTTGCCGGAATTAAAATCTTTAAGCTGATTTGGTTTCATTATTCCGCGTGGCCTTCGGCAGATGTCTAACGGCGTAAGAGTAACGGAAATCGCGATTTATAGTTCACTTGACTTTCTTCGCTACTTCCTCGGCTTTTTAATAAAATACTCAATTAAATTCGAAGAAATAGAATAATTAGCTCTAGCGAATAATATACTATGATATTTTATCCATTGTCGTTATTTTAAATTACAGGGTGACGATCGCGTCTCTATCACTAGTTAACGAAGTGCAGTATAATCTTCATACGTAAGCATAACTATTTCTTTTCGTAGCGTATTCGATTTTCAATCAGACTTCTTTGATGTATGTCGTTGGATTTGACACTGATTGGTTCTTATGAAACGTTTTGTATAATTTGTTTGTTATTCCTAGTCGTTAACGAATGTCAAAAATTTGACATTTTTGTCTTGTTTGGCTGTTACCAAATGACGTTAACTTAAGAGGAAGTGAGAATCTGGTTTCAAAGGTATATCCGCACTGCGAAATTATGAATGTGTTAATACGTTAATGGCCGTGGTTGTGCATAAATTGCCATCTGTGTGAAATTACCTGATATATTTTTCATTTAATATGTTTCTTTTTTCTAGGTTTTTGGAATGCGAGTTATTCCCTTTGTTGATATAATTGCTGCGGCGTGTGATTCACCCGTTATGGAAAAGCGAAAGGACATCGAGAAGACAATGGTCAAGTGGAGTTCGAGCTCAGATAAGTAGAATTAATTTCAAATTTTTCTCATGCATTTAGATACATATCGTATTTTTTTGGGCATTGAAAATACATATTATACTCAATTGACGAGGGCTTAAATAAAATAGCGAAAAACTTTTCCTATTATTTTTAATATCTTCCAGAGTAACGTGATATTCAATGATGTGTCCAGTAACTGATAAGGGGTGTGGTTTAACATAGGACGTTATAATCAGGAAAATTAAAGGATTGAACAGCTTATTGCATCAATAACCTTCAATTTTTTGCTGTACTTATTTGAATTGACGTGGTTTTTTTTTTCGATTCTACTTCCGCGTTGGTGTTAATATTTTGACTCAATCTTAGCTTCGTATTTTTCGCATATAAATTTGCAGTTTTTTCATGAACGTAAATTAAAACATTGCGAAGTAAGGAGATATTTCCCTAATCCTTAGTGAAAGTGAGAAAATGTTTTCGAAAGTTATTGTAATACTCGCTTCAAAATTAAAATAGTGTGAATTCGATATTCGGCCCGTAGTTATACATAAAATTACCACTCTTTAAAATGTATTCGGTACGTTATTTATTGAATATGTTCTTCCTAGGCTTTTGGGAAGTGAGCTATTTCCTTCGTTGGCGATATTGCGGATGCGTATGATTCACTCGTTTTGGAAAAGCGAAAGGACGTCCAGAGGACAATCAAACCACTAACTAACCATTACCTATAATTTTCCTGATAATAAGGTTCTAGATTAAGCCACAGCGCATGTTAATAATGGAAAATCTCATTGAATACAAAGTTACTATAGAGATATTCTAATTAATCAAAAGATTTCTCACGATTTATTTCAAGTCTTCATACATTGTGTATGACATTTGTTTCAAAGTTCATAAAATGGCAACGTATCAAATATGATAAGGAAAACATTTAAACCTAAAATCTCCTTACCTTGATTTCGACCGTCACTCGACAATTGTCCTCTGGACGTCCTTTCGCTTTTCCAAAACGAGTGAATCATACGCATCCGCAATATCGCCAACGAAGGAAATAGCTCACTTCCCAAAAGCCTAGGAAGAACATATTCAATAAATAACGTACCGAATACATTTTAAAGAGTGGNATTGTCGAGTGACGGTCGAAATCAAGGTAAGGAGATTTTAGGTTTAAATGTTTTCCTTATCATATTTGATACGTTGTCATTTTATGAACTTTGAAACAAATGTCATACACAATGTATGAAGACTTGAAATAAATCGTGAGAAATCTTTTGATTAATTAGAATATCTCTATAGTAACGTTATATCCAATGAGATTTACCATTATTAATAAGGGCTGTGGCTTAATCTAGAACCTTATTATCATGAAAATTATAGGTAATGGTCAGTTAGTGATTAGGTAAACTCGACTATTTAAATCAATTTCACCGTAATAACGTGTGATATTTTATTCGATTCTTCTTCCGTTTTCGTGTTAATGTTTGATTCAATGCGGGGTTCAATTTTTGCACGCAGGCAATTTTTTTCACATATCTTTTAAATTGTTTTTGCAGTGTTTTCATGCGATTATTACGTAAATTAGATCATGCCTAAAAGAGGAGTTATTTCCCTAAATCCAATAGCCTTGAGAGGGTCGTTTTTATCGAGGGAGTATACCGCAGTTACTTAAATTCTCTCGTTCATCATTTAGATATTTAAGCAAATTACCTTGATAACAAGTACTGGAGATAAACGGATTACTTTTGACATTTTAGATTAAACTAAATCAGTATTAATAGAACATCGTTTATATCTTATAGTTTATTAACTTTGCATTAAAGTAATACTTAGCATATACTTAGGAATCATTACATGTGCTAATTAATTAACTAATTAACACAGGATCGAAATATACAATGCTTGGCAATAGTGTTTTCAACTGCAATGTCTCACGATATAAACTCAGTGAACCTAATCTCATATCTATTTACTCAGAACACATGAATATAATATGAAGACTTTTGATTATTATTAATCGCCTCTCTGAAGTAGTTCTTAATAACTTTTTGTGTTTCTTTTCTTTCTTTTAATGAGAGATTCGTTTTTTTTACATAATTAACGTTTTAAATGTGCATATGACATCAAGTTTGGATTATCACCCCTTATTGTAATTATGAATCCAAACATAATGTGAACTACAGTTATTGGTGTCGTTTTTAAGTCTTTCCCGTCACTTCGCCAATTTCACTGAATCAGTCAAACCGGTGTAAATCGACACTGCATTAACCACTACTTTGTGACTTATAGCTATTTAGTTTGAGTTCCTTAACTCGAATCTTCTTGCTTGACTTGCTAAAAATCGATGTCTAACTGTAGAAGGCTGCGGTAGGGGGTCAAACAAATGACTATATCTCAGCAAATATTTCATCGATGGATGTAAAACTTGAGAAATGTTCATAGAAGATATAAAGTTATGTTCACACAAAATTTCATTGAAATGGATGATGGTCAAGCGGGGACCGTTGGTCCACTTGACATGGAATGGCCCGGATACATTCAGAGATGAGACGTTCAAAGATGATGTAGCCGATATAATGCGTCCACCATGTTACATAGGTCGTTGTGATACTGCGAAAATGAACAGAGAAACAGATGATGGAACGAATCGATTCAAGAACTCAGTTTTCTCCGCGAACAATCCGCGATAATCAAAGTTTAGGAAAAGAGAGTCACGGTGCGTGCACCTCCTACCACGCGCCGAAATACGGCTTGCAGGGTTCGTAGATAGTCATGTACATTAAATGCCTTTGAAAGGAAGGAAGAAGGCATTATTTACATGCTGTTATCTCATCCTCCGTTACTTGTTGACGCCAATATGCACATTCTCATTCGCCTTATCTTTGGCTGAGTCAAACGTCAGTGAACCTTATTTACATGTGTTGGTCTCTTCTCTATGCCCATGTATGTTTTGCATTCCCTTCCCGTCGTTTAGATTTGTTCTAAAAAAGCGACATTTTCCGAAAATCGTTCCGTTAGATCCGATACGCGTCTTTCACGAACTTCAATTCTTTTCCATTCGCATTTGATGTTCAGGGCCGTCGTCGTTTCCTTAAGCCTTTCAGTACTACGAATTGAAATTAATGTCGCCTTTGTGTTTTGATATATTCATGCAGAATGAAATGTAAACATTAAATTTTGTTTCACACCGACGATTGATATATATTTTCTTTTCCCAATTTCTTTTGGACACAATGTATGAAGACTTGAAATAAATCGTGAGAAATCTTTTGATTACTTAGAAAATCTCTATAGTAACGTATCCAATGAGATTTTCCATTGTTAATAAGGGCTGTGGCTTTATCTAGAACTTTATTATCAGGAAAATTATAGGTAATGGTTAGTTAGTGGTTTGGTAACCTCGAAAATATTTCAATCAATTTCACCGTAATGACTTGTGATATTTTATTCGATTCTTCTTCCGTTTTGGTGTTAATGTTTGATTCAATGTAGGGTTCAACTTTTTGCATGCAAACAATTTCTTTCATTTTGCTTTTCAATAGTTTTTGTAGTGTTTTCATGAGATTATAATGAAAATTTAATCATGCCTAAAAGAGGAGTTATTTCCCTAAATCCAATAGCCTTGAGAGGGTCGTTTTTATCGAGGGAGTATACCGCAGTTACTTAATTTCTCTTGATCATCATATAGATATTTAAGCACGTTAACTTGATAACAATTACTGCAGATAAATGGAATACTTTTGACATTTTTGATTGAACTAAATCAGTATTACTTTACACATCGTTTTTATCTTATAGTTCATTAACGTGGTATAATTTAAGACTGAACATATACTTAGGAATCATTACATGCGCTAGTTCATCAATTACAAGTTACATTGCAAAAATAAATAAATAATTCAAAAGGATCATTTCTTAGAAGTAATAGAAAAATGTTTCAGCTCTTTAAGCACTCTTTGCGTTTATATGATTATCATAAAAGATATTATAAATCTTTAGATGAGGTGGTTGATACATCTATAACGATAACTCATCACGTATGTCACAAGCTAATGTTTAGCCTTCATAAATTACAATTAGATCAACCTCATTGTAGACATGGCCAAAAAGAAAAACCTGTTGTACGGAATACAACGCGCGAGTATTGTTTATTATAATTGTTCAAATTGTTCAGTCCACGCGTCATGAAGAGAGCAATAATAGCTCTCGGTTCTAGCTTTTAATATCGCGATATTTCAGTGACGCCTGGGTACGAAATATTGTGTTTGAAAATATAATTTAATTAACTCAATAGGGTTATCTTTTAAAATTCAATTCCCTTTCGGTTTGCTGCAATTATAGTGCTTTTTATTACCTTTGTTTTTCGGTAGACGCATCGGTAGTTTTAATTTGAAGTAGAGTCATCGTGCATGCACTCCACGCCACACGCCGATTGGCGGCCTGCAGGGTTCTTACATAGACATATACATTAAATAACTTTTGAAGGAAGGAAGTAGACATTATTTAAAGGCACTTATCTCATCCTCCCTTAGTTATGATGCATTACCTGTTGACGGCAATATACACTTTCTCTTTCGCCTTATCTTTGGCTTAGTCAAACGAGAGTGAAACTTATTTACATGCGTTTGTTTCTTCTCTAGGCCCATCGATGTTTTGCTTTCCCTTTCTGTTGTTTTGATTTGTTATCAGAAAAGCGACCTTTCTTAAATCGTTCCGTTAGATCCGATATGCGTCTTTGACGACCTTTAATTCTTTTCTACTCGTTTCTGATGTTCAGCCATCGTTTTCTTATGCGTTTCACTACTATGAACCGTAAATCAATTTTGATTTTTTGTGTTGATACCTTCGATTTGAATGAACTGGAAACATTAGAAATCTGTTAAGACTTTGAGGGCTATGCGTTTTCAGTAGTAGTCAACAGAGTATCAAGTAGATAGCTTATTTCTCGCTCGTTCGTCCTTACGCTGTAATTATTAAGGGCTCCTTTTTTGAAGTAATTCATCGTTTAAAATGCGCATTCAGGAAGTATTTGGGTGATAAGCTGATAGGACTTAGAGAGCTATGTGTATTTAGCTATGCGTTCTTAGGGGCAGTAAATCGAGTGTTATTGAAGTGGCTTATTTCTCGCTCGTTCGTCCATTAATCGAGTATTGTTGCTCGGTATGGAATCCACAGGAGAAGGGTCTGATCTTGGAGTTCGAGGGGGACAACGCAGAGCGGCTCGTTTCCTTAAGGAAGATTATAGTTTTGATAGCAGTCTTTCAGAAATGATCAAACCCTCTGATAAGGATAGAAGAACCGACTACAGGCACAAGGTTTTTCAGAATTAAATCATCATACGCTTTCCTGGTGGATCCTATGTAAAGAGGTTTCTGTGGTTTCAACCCAGGTAAGATCAAGTGACATTGCGGCCGCCAACGCTTCGATAACTGAAGATGACTAAGTGAGTCATTGAATCGTTGGCTGTATATATCACCTGATATTACCTGGTTGGAAACCCGAAAAACCTTTTTACATATTCCAGAATTATTTGAGTACTGATTTCCACGTAGTAATTCGAGATATAGTGATTCTCTTACTCAGCGAGCGCTATTTCCAAGATCAAAGACATTTCATCAACATCTACATACATACTACTACCCTGGGCGCCGCATTTCGGCGTGTGGCAGGGGGTGCAAGCACCATGACTTAACTTCTCTAATCGTTTACTTTCGCGTATCGTTTGCGGAAAAAATGCATTCTTGATAAGACTTGTTTTAGCATCTATATCTATGATTTTTCTCGCAATATCATAACGGCCTACATAACATGAGGAATGCATTATGTTAGCTACATCATCTGTGAACGTGCTTCCTCTAAATTAATTTAGTAGATTTATCCACTGTTTGAGCCTTCTCAAGATTCCAATCCCGCATCCTGAAGCATTTGCATAACAATCACTGAGTTTTTTAAGTGCTTGTCCAAATATATTATATGGATACCCCAGGTTAAGTTATTGGTGAGGGTTAATCCATGGAATTACCCCGTTTCTACTATTGATTAAGTTTTACTTCGGAGCCTGTACGAATATTCATTGGCATTATTTTTACTTTGGAAGAAGTTGATTACTGAACCTTTATCTATCTAATTGCTCTAATTGCCAATCATCGCACCATTTCATAATTTTATCTAAATAACTCGATAGGGTTAATCTATCCTATGAGCTTCCTATGTCCTTATAAATTACCGTATCGTCTGCATAAATCCTAACTTAGCTACTAATGTTATTGGTAAGATCGTTGATGTATATGGTTGATGTTTAACGACATTATAGCGAGAACTAAAAGCTATTGCTGGTCTCTTTTTTCTGATAGGTTTAAGAATGCCAATCAGATAGACAATTAACAAGTTCGGTGTTTTTACACACCATGCCATATGTCATTACGCAGGTTGCTGGGTACAAATGTAAGTGTAAATGTCATTTACCTCAACTCAGTCCTTCTTTCTTTCTTTTGCAGGTGAATGCTGAATCAGAACCTCCTGACTGATATACACATTGTGAGTACTCACAGACATTTCTGTTTAATATATAGTCAATTCCTCTTAATCTTCAAATTCATTCAATATACCATATGTATTGAGTCAATTTTTTGGAAGTAAAATAAAAGTTTCTAAGGCTTAATTTTAATGGAGAAGATTCATTGCTAGATTCTCACATTTAAATCTCATATGAAGTTATCTTTTTATACAAGAATTAAATGATCTAATTCATATTTACATACTTGCATACAGTAAGATCTGAATTGCTAAGAAAAAAGGGTAATCATTCTTGTACCAATTTCGATGTAAACCATTGGTACGAATTTAATGGTGGATGTAGCATAAGAGTGCATATGGATGTATTGACCACCTGCTCTTTAGGGGATGAATAAAGTTCGGTGTTTTTACACACCATGCCATAGGTCATTAAGCATATTGCTTGGCACAAATGTAAGTGTAAATGGCATTTACCTCAACTCAGTCCTTCTTTCTTTATTTTGCAGGTGAACGCTGAATCAGAACCTACTGACTGATATACACATTGTGAGTACTCACAGACATTTATGTTTAATATATCGTCAATTTAATTAGGTTTATGTGAGGTGATCAAAACCCTCAGCTGGGAATCTCTTACGAATGGAAGCACCGAGTATAGGCACACTTTTTTCAAGACATTTTAGGGTACTGCGTTTTACGACAAAATACGCAATATCGAGATTCCTGAACTCAGCGATTTCTGAAACCAGATCTGAAAGAAAATTCGCAAGATTTTAAAGAGGACGGATAGCTATTAATCACCTTTTTCTGGCGGTATAAGGAATAACAATAAGGTAGCTTATTATAAGGTTCTGTGTTTTCACACCCCCTGCCGTACGGAGTGTAGCAATTCGCTAGGTACAAATATAAATCTAAATGGCAATCTCCTAAAATTAGTTTTCCCTTCTTTTGCAAGTGAATGCTGAGTGTGGACCTCCTGACCAATGTAAACATTGTGAGTACACAAAGACTTTTCTGTTTACATTCAACTTCATTCCTCTTAATTCTCAACTGCAATTATTAAACTATAAATAATGAGGGTATGGCTTTTGAAATAATTAAGAAATGGAACTAAAGCTTAATCTTAGTGGAGATAATTCCTTGTTCAAGCCTCTCAATCATACCTCGTCAAAAATTTAATTTCTATACAAGTATTTAACGATTTAATTCATAGTTATGGATTTATAGACAGTACATTCTGAATTTTCTAGATGCGATTATGCTGCCAGTTTCGATCTTAACACATTGGAAGGAATTTAATGTTGGCTGTAGCATAGGAATGCATAAAAATGTATACTTAGTGTCATATCTGTTTGTGAATCATTCAAAACTTAACTTCGCCATAGACTTATTGGAATCAAATTAACTATGAATTGGAGCTTTCTTTAAAAGGCTAATTTGTGGTATTAAAAATTACAATTACAAAACGAGATGCGAGGCAGTAATTATGTATTCCATAAGAATAATTTCCATTCTAATTTATTGCATTCCTTCCTTTACAGAACCGTACAGAAACTTCTGATCTCCTTCTGTAAATTCCCGATGGAGACATCCCTCTGCGAGTACTCTGATTCCTTCCTCAACTCAACAATCACGTGTGTGAGTCTTAATCTTCAATTCAATCTAATTTATCAATGAATAAAGCAAACTTTCTATCAATTACAGTTCTTTCTTAGGCTGAATTTCATTAAAAAATATGCCTATTAGTCAAGTAGCGTCTTAAGCTTTGCAATTCAGCCTAATATATGTTTATTTTTCGAGACAAATAATGTTAAATTTTATGAAAATGCATTTTCGGTTAGTAAGACCTTAATTTCTTTAAATAATTTGTAGTTCTTTTCTGCCAATTAAAATTTTAATGCATTGGAGGCAGTATTTGGTTGCTGTAGCTTAGAAAGAAGGTAATTTCTATGGATTGACCACCTGCTCTTTAGGGGGCGATTGAAGTCATGCATCTGTCGTCCCTAGCCTCGTTCGAGGCCTATAGAAGCAGGCATCTCTTTCAGGGGCCTTTCTTTCACCTTCTTCTCCAGCGGTGAGGTAACTGAGTTCTCACTTCTCAGCTGGTCGCTCTGTCCGTCTATAGGTCGGAACTTGCTCCAGGACCTGTGGCAGAGGGCTCCCTATGCATGAATAGGGATGAACCTCAATGCACGTCACAAGGGACTGGGGGGGTCCACTTCTTAGGGCTTTAGGTTATCCCTCCAAATCCTCCCTTCCCTCCGTCAGCGGCTGAATAGCAGGAAAAGCAGGAAGGACCTTGGTACAACAAATCCAGGAGTAAGGCTGGTACTACTTCAGGCAGTCAAATGTAGAAAAAGAGGTAGATAGTTGAGAAACTATAATGGAATGTAGGGTAATTAAAAGTCTTTAAGAAACACAATTCGGTATCTGTTTCCCTCATTTAATATATAAATTATTTTGAATGAATAGCGTTCTTTGCCAAGTAGTAATCAGGAAGTTAAAATATGCCAAAAGCTTTAATTAGTAAGAGATTTGGTAGGTCCATTCACGGAGTATAATTGCGTATTACTAGATAATATTTTCATGCACTTGACCCTTCAGCTGCGGGAAACGTACTTCTACATTCTTCTAAGAGGACTGCCGGTAAAACAGATTTCTATGTTTGAACTGCTCTTTCTTTCCCATTCTTGTCCCTTCTCAATTTTATCACCCTGGGACTCTCAATGGGACACCCAAAGATTCACTCTTCTGTATTGTTCTAGATTGGAAAAATCCAAGGATTTTGCACATCGAGGAAAACCCAAATCTTCGATTTCTGAATAGCGGATTTACGAAATTAGTAATAATTGATAAAAATCAAGATATCCTTTTAATGTTTGGTATAAAAATGCTCAGCAAAGTGCAAGGAAAGTTAATTCCGGCTGCTTATACAAAACGAATTTCTGATTAAATATATTATATAGGATACCAACCATAATTTCTAAACAATAACACTGACCGCACCCATATGAAAAAAATTGACCCGGGTTATAAGGATGAACTACCTGCTAGGAGTTGGCTGCGCCTCCTGCATCACTGTTACTTTTCTCCTGCACACAGATGTCGAAAAATCTGAGGGTCCCGCAGCTAAAGGGTTAAATGCACTTAAAAAAAGTTTTTTTATTAATTTAGTTTTTTCGATCTCCGTAACATTTCACATGTTTGTTCTAAATTATTCCGAATGCAGTTCTACCAAGCTTCTCGTAGCTGCGAGTCTTATTTATAAATCTGTAAGCTAAAAACTTAATAAGAATGTTGATTCAATGTCGTATAAGTGCTGTCTTGTGCTTCTCGTATTCTACCTTGTAAATCAAATGAAGAATAGAAATTGCGACAATAATAGAGTGGGGAAAAATGGCAGGATAGACAATCTGCAAGTGGCAGGGGATGTGAACACTAAGCGATATTTGGGTATTTCGTTTGAAGTGGAACTAGTTATTTAAACCTTTTGCGTGGATAACAGAGCAGAGAAAATTGGCATGGGCATGGGAAATCGGTAAGCAGTAGGGGTTGTGAACAGCAAACAATATACATATTATTATATTCCTTTTCCAATATAAGTAGTTTTATAAATACATATCAAACCCTGTATCCAACTTTCTTATTTAGTTCATCGTCGAATATGGGGAAATTCTGCGAACCCTTCTTTTCACCCAATCCATAAATACTTTTTATATGTATTTATCTACTATTCACAAACTAGCCTCAAATCAATTTTTATTTAACAACTCGAATCAGAGAGTATTCCCGTAAAGGGGACCATTAAATTACTCAACTTTATCATCTCTTTGCGATTCTCCTTGTGCTATCTCGCGTACTAATGTGTCTGCGTACATGTTTCATGCCTATGATAGTAGCTGCTTACTCTATTATTTATAAGAATGTCTCATTATCATAAAACTCTAAAGATTTTATTTACATATGCTTAACAATTTCTAATGTAAAACCGATGTAACCGAGGTATTGGGGAAATTTAACTTTTGGCAAAAATATATTTTTTTCCCTTACACAAGTCATTATCTTTCGGAAATCGTGACACAAGGGCTTCCTTTCTAAGGTTCTACAGAGAAGAATTTCCACAGGATGACACCGGTTCTTTAATCAACGATCAAATCGTGTTCATGTAAATACAGTGATTAGCAGTTCAAGTCGAATGTTAAGAAGTGTATAGCCATGTCTTTTACTTCAAATTCTTCAAGTATAATACGCACACCGTATCACATTTAATTACTACCAATACTGAAAGATTAAATGCGTAAGGACCGCCCGAGTTCAAAGCATATATTAAAATTTAGGAAGCAATCAAGGTTCTCCATATTTACTACCGCTTAGCTTTAGGGTAGGTAACTTTGATTGATGACAGGACCGCTTAGTTTTATAAAAGGGTACATTGCCTTACAATAGGTCCGCTTAGTTTTCTTAAGAGAGAGCTTCAATTATAATAGAACAGCTTAGTTCTGTGATAAATTAACTTTGTTGTGTTACAGCCCCACTTTGTTTTCCGAAAGAATGCTAGAGTTATGTTAATATTGCTTAGTTTTCCCAAGAGTAGGCTTGAATTATGATAGGGCTGCTCTGTTATAAGAAAGGTTAGCTTAAATCACGCCTTGACCGATTAGTTTTATCAAGATTTAGCTTCGATTACGAGAGGGCGGCTCCGTTTTCTGCAGAGTAAGCTTGAAATGTGATAGGACCGCATACTTCTATGAAACGATTGATTGCCTTCTCAAGAGCCGTTTATTTTTCTTCAGAGTAGGCTTGACATTTGGTAGGACCGCTTTGCTTACTGAATATTAGTGAGTGAGAACTATGATAGTTAAGCTTAGTTCTCTGGAATGTAAGCTTAAATTATGACACTACCTCTTACCTTTCTAAAGAGTAATTGATAGAATCACTTAGATTTCATAAAAGTACACTTGAATTACGAAATAACGTTAGGGTTATTAAAAGCTTCGTTTAATTATGAAGTATCGCATATATTTCCCATAGGTAACCATGAACTACGCTACGATAGAAAAGCTTATTTTAATAAACAGTAAGCCTTCATTATGATAGTATTGCTAGGTTTACTTAAAAGTAAGCTTGAATGACGATATTATCGCCTAGTATTATTAAAAATATGATTTAATTACAAAAAAATCGCCTTTTTTCAACTATTGTGCTTGAGATTTCATAGACCGCCTCGACTTAATAAGAAAATTAATTAATTATGATATTATAGCTTCGTTTTCCAATCCTAGACTTGAATTTCCATTGGAACGCTTAAATTCGTAATGATATGGTTTTATTATGATAGATTCGATTAGTTTTTCCAGTCGTAAGCTGAATTGACATAAAATCCCGTATTTATCTTAAGAGAATAGTTTTCTATGATAGTATCCTTATGTTTTCCCAATAGTAAGAACCTTTTCCGATTGATTCCTTTAACTTTCTACATATACATAAAAACCTGCAAACCACCATTCGTCGTGTGGCATGAGGCTTTCCTAAGAGTATGCTTGAATTACGATACCATCGCTAAAATCCCTGAGAAGTATGTTTGAATACGATAAAATCGCTTCGTTTCCTTTAGAGTATGCTTAAATTAAGGCAGGATCTCTTAGTATCCATAAAAGTAGTATGCATGAAATACGATAGAATATATTTTTTTCCATAACAGTACGTTTGAATTACGATAGCATGACTAAGTTTCTCTAGATGTATACTTGATAATATCAATAGGATTGAGATAGGATCGCTTAGTTTCCTTAAGTGTATGCTTGAATTTCGATATGATAGTTTATATTCCTTAAAGGTATATTTGATAAAGATAGGATCCCTTCGTTTCCTTAATACTATGATTCAATAGAAATAGAATCGCTTAGCATCCTTAAGAATATGCTCGAATTGCGATAGGATCGCTTAGTTCCCTTATCAGTATGCATGAATTACGATAGGATATCTTAATTTCCTTAAGAGTATATTTGAATTACGATACAATCGCTTAGTTTCATTACGAGTGAACTCGAATTGCGATAGGATAACTAGTTTTTATAAGGGTACGCTTGAATTATAATAACATTGCTTAGTTTCCTCAGAAATATGCTAGATTTGAGATAGAATTCCTTAGTTTCCTTATAAGTATGATCTAATTACGATTGGATCGCTTACTGTCCTAATAAGTATGCTTGAATTACGATAGGATCCCTTAATTTCCTTAAGAATTTGCTTGAATTAAGATAGAATCGCCTAGCATCCTTAGAAATATGCATGAATTACGATGCAATCGCTTAATTTCCTTAGGAATATAATTGAATTACGATAGGAATGCTTCGTTTCCTTATAAGGATGGTTACATTACAATAGGATCTCTTAGTTTCTTTAAAAGCATGCTTCTATCACGATAGAATAGCTTGGTTTCCTTTCACGTGTGCTGGAATCTAATTCAATTAAATTAGAAACGCTAAATTTCCTTAAGAATATGCTCGAATTGCGATAGGATAGATTACTTTGTATATAAGTATCCTTAAATTGTGATTGAATCGATTCGTTTCCATTGCAGTACGTTTAAATAATGATAATAACGCTTAGTTTCCTTAAAGGTATAATTGAATTACGATAGGATAGCTTTATTTCCTTAAGAGTATATTTGATAACGATAGGATTGCTTAGTTCCTTATGCTTATGCTTGAATTGCGGTAGAATCGCTTGTTTCCTTAAGAGTAAACTGGAATCACGATAGGATACCTTAGTTTGGATCAGAGTGTGTAGGAACTACGATACGAGCGCTTGGTTTCCTTTAAGTATGCTAGCATTACGATAGAATACCTTACGTGTGTTTGAATTACGATAGGATCGCTTAGTTTCCTTAAAGGTATGTTTGAATTACGATAGGATCGCTTTGATTCCTTGAAAGTATTCTTGAAATACGATAGCATCGCTTAGTTTCCTCTAGTGTATGCTTAAACTACGATATGATGGATTTGATTCCTTAAGAGTATGCTTGAATTACGATAGTATCGCCAAGTTTCCTTAAGATAATTCTTTAATTATGATCGGATCTCTTAGTTTATTAGAAGTGTGTTTGAATTACAATAGCATCGCTTAGCTACCTTAAAGGTATGCTTGAATTACGAATGAATAGGTTAGTTTTCTCAAAGGTATGCTTGAATTGGTTCCGCGACAACTGAGCGCGTGACAACTGAGCGCCTGCGACAACTGAGCGCGTCTCACTACTAAAATTAGCCTAAAAACTATGTTATATTAATTTTGACAATCTGACAGATAGCATAATAAGTAGAATACTGCTATAGTGAGTTATTTATTTGTTTAACCACGGATGACGGCAGTTTTTCGTTTAAATGTCGTCGACAGTATTTACAGACAGGAACGCTTCGTGTCCTTAAGAGTATGTTTGAAATACGATAGTATAGCTTGGTTACCTTAAAAATATGCTTAAATTACGACAGTATCGCTTAGTTTTTTTAAGAGTATGCTTGAATTACGATACGATCGCTTAGTTTCCCTAAAAGTATGTTTGAATGCGATCGAATAGCTTAGTTTCCTTAAGAGTATACTTAAATTACGATACGATCCCTTAGTTTTTTTAGGATATGCTGAAATTACTATAGGATCGCTTTCTTTTCTTAAAGGAATGCTTGAATTTCGTTAAGATCCTTTACTTTCATTAATGGAATGAACTACGATAGGATTGCTTATTTCCCTAAGATAACTCTTGAATTACTACAGGATCGCTTAGTTTCCCTTAAAGTATGCTTCGATTATGATAGAATCGCTTAGTTTCCTTAGGAGTATGCTACAATTAAGAAGGGATCGATATATTTCCTTAGAAGTATGCTTCAATTAAAATACGATGGTTTAGTATGCTTGAAATATGATATAATAGATTCGTTTCCTTAAAATTGTGCTTGAATTACGATAGAAGGGCATAGTTTTCTTAACCCTTTTAGTGCGGCGTGCCGATATATCGGCTCTGGAAAAAGATTTGTTCATCTCTATGACATTTAAATAAAAACATTTGTATTTCAGAAAACGTAAAAATATTTTTTTATTATTAACCGATTTAAGCTCATCAATTTAAAAAAAAACGCATATAGATATATAAACAAATAGCTTTATATTGTTTTTTCCCCTAATTGCTACATTTTATTAAAAAAACCCTACGCATTTCTCGCTAGTACCCCAGGAAGAAGGATAGCACTAACAGGGTTAAAGGTATGATTGAAAACGATAGGTACGCTTAGTTTCCTTAAAAATGTATTTGAATTACGATAAAATAGCTGTTTCCTTAAATATAAGCTTGAATTACGATATTTTAGTTTCCTTTAAAATATGCTTGACTTACGACGGAATAGCTTAGTTTCCTAAGAAGTATGCTTGAAATACGAAAGGATCTCTTAGTTTCGTTAAGAGTATGCGTGAATTGTGATACAATTGATACTTTCTTTTAGAGGATGCCGAATTACTGAAGGATAGCTGAGTTTTCTTCATGTATGTTATCATAACAAAAGAATTCCTTTTTTTTTCTTAAAATGTGCTTTGTTAACGATAGGTTAGCTTATTTCCTTAAAGGTATGCTTACATTAAGATAGGATCGCTTAGTATCCTTAGAAGTGTGCTTGAATTACAATAACATCGCTTAGTTACCTTAAAGGTATTCCTGAATTAGGATTGAATAAATTAGTTCCCTAAAAATATGCTTTAATTACGATATTATCGCTTAGTTTACTTAGGAGTATTCTTAAAAAAACGAAAGAATCACTTAATTTCCTTATAAGTATGTTTAAATGGCGATAGTATAGCCAAGTTTACTTAGGGATGTTCTTGAATTAGGATAAGAATGCTTAGTTTCTTTAAAAATATGCTTGAATTTCGTTAGGATCGATTTGATTCATTAAGAGTATGCTTGAAGTACGATAGAATCGCTTAGTTCCCTAATATTTCTCTTGAATTACGAATTAATAGCTTAGTTTTCTAAAAGATATGCTTGAATTACGAATTAATAGCTTAGTTTTCTAAAAGGTATGCTTGAATTACGATAGAATAGCTTAGTTTCCTACGAAGTATGCTTGCATTACTTAAGAATACCTTAGTGTTTTCAAAAGTGTGCTTTAATAACGGTAGATTCGCTAAGTTTCCTTAAAGGTATGCTTGAATGATGATAGGATACCTTTCTTTCCTTAAGATAATGCTAGACTTAAGATAGCATCGCTTATTTTCCTTAGAAATATGCTTCAATTACGATACGATCGCTAAGTTTCCTTAAGATTATGCTTGAATTACGATAGGATCGCTTAGTTTCCTTAAAAGTATGCTAGATTTTCCATAGGATCGCTTAGTTTCCTTATAAGTATGCTTCAATGAGGGTAGAATCGTTTATTTTCCTTAATACCATGCTTCAAATACGACAGGACTGCTTAGTTTCATTAAGAATATGCTTAAACTACCATAAGATCGACTAGTTTTTTTTAGGGTAATGCTTGAATTACGATTGGATCGCTTAGTTTCCTTAAAAATATGTTATCATTATGATAGATTCACTTAGTTTTTCCAGTCGTTAGCTGAATTGACAAAGTAGCCCTTAGTTCTCTTAAGAGAAAGATATGTTATTATAGTACCCTTTAGTTTTCCCAACAATAAGCACTATTTACGATAGATTCGCTTAACTTTCTACATCTACGTAAATACCCTGCCAACCGCCTTTTGGCCTGTGGTATGAGGCTTTCTTAAGAGTATGCTTGAATTATGATAGGTACGCTTAGTTTTGTAAATGGTATGCTTGAATTACGATAGGATCGCTTAGTTTTATTAATGTACGCTGGAATTACGACACAATCCCTTAATGTTTTAAAGAATATGCTTTTATTACTATAGAATCGATTAATTTTTTAGGAGTATGCTTGAATTTGATAGGATAGCTTACTTTGTTTAAGAGTATGCTTCTATTACGATAGGGTCGCCTAGTTTCCTTTAGATAATGCTTGAATTACGATAGGATCGCTTAGTTCCCTTAAGAGTACCTTGAATTACGATAGAATCGATTTTGTTTCCTTGTTTAGTTGAGGAAACTCTTGCCCTAAATGTAATGTAGATTGAATGAGATTTTTTTTATATATAACTCTTGCCTTAAATGTAATGTAGATTGAATGAGATTTTTTTATATATATTCCTTGCGAGTCATCAGTGGCGTTTGTAACAGTATTATTTAAAAGCAACTCATAACCTCCCATTACTTCGATTTTGAAAACCTATATTAGTCCTCCGGGAGGGATTTAATATCCAAAACACCAAATGATACGTAACTATATATCATCTTTATTTTAACAGCAATGGAATTCAAATACCTACGATTTAATGCGTACAAGTCATCACTGATCGTGTGGAAACATTATCATAAACTTTAAGCGTCACGAAGTACTAATTTTAAAGTAGATATGTGAAAATATTTGTTCATAATATATTACGGCTTTAAATTAGGACGAAATATATTTGGAAAAACCAGCAAATGTGCTCTCTAAGCTCTCATCAAAAACATCTATTTTATAGCTATTACATTAAAATTTCTTTACGTTGAATAACTATTCAAGAAAACATCAGGAAATAAGCTAATTGAACATTTGAATAAATATATTGTAAACAAATAATAATAATAATTCATTAATTATATTGAATAAATCTGAAAATATACGCCAATCTGAAAACTGTGAGTAAATGTAGAGGTACCCACTAAATATCTAAATATGATTAAAATTCAGGGAGTTAAGGTAAATAAATTTTAATAGTTCTAGGTTCATGGATGTACGTTTAATGCAAACATAGGAAAATACATATACCAGTATTATTACAGCTTGGGAGTCAACGCAAAACGGTAAAAGGGTCTTCTTTGGTATGCATCAATAAATTAAATCAGTGATAAGGGAGGGACTATTCCAAGGGATGCATAGCAACTCCGGATTTGTAGACTTTGGCGTTGAATCCGTTGAATTTATCTGCGGTGTAGTCCACAATTCTGACGGTGCCATCAGCTTTGTGGAGGCTGTAGGATCCCTTGACGAAGTCTCCGTCCCTCTCTTCATGTTGGTTCTTGATATCGCCAGTGTGTGGGTCATTCACTCCATAGCTGAATTGGTATTTAGGATATGCCTGCAATTACAGTCATTCTTTTATTTTGCTATACATGAACTTAGAGTAAAGAATAAGAAATTTACTTTGCACATTCAGGTGAGTGCCTTAAAAGCAAAGAATAAACATGTGAAAAGTAGCGACATGACTGAGACAGGAATCCTGAGTCCCAATTTCATGGCGGGTATTCTAATTTAGAATACCTGCCCTGGAATTGGAAGGCCTGGGATCAATTTAAAGTCATGGTGCTATGTTTCACATCTGTTTATCTCGGAATAATCTTGGAGACCTACATTGTGTTTATTTTATTTTGAGGTAGGTTTTCGATAATGAACTTAGAGACCTATGTTTCTTTCTTCCGTTCTGAAGGTAAGACTCATTATTCACATCTAATCACCTCGCACTCATCCTTAATAGTTGAAAGAATTTTAAAGTGCGCGGGGTTTCCTCACCATACTCATCTTGAACAAATATACTCGTACTAATTGAGGTTTATTTAAAATTATTTGTCTTTTCAAATTCAAATTTGAACGGAAGTAACACTATTTAATGGGGGAAATAATCACCTTGTAATCAATTTTGTGTCCTTCTTGATCTCCAAATCCAACGTACGAAAGAGAATCCAGCCCAGGGTAAGGAAAGCCACTGCAGACATTCAATACGATTACTGCCATAAGTATGGAAGCGATGAGCTGTAAATTGATGTGGTATTAACGAGTAGGAATACGAATTTTCAATAAAGAAAGTTAAAATAGGTTTGAATCCTGTTACTTGCAGAGTTACTAAAATTTTCAATTACTAAGTAATTCTTTTCGGCAGAACGTACTTTATTAAATACTTCAAGGTTTGCTAGGTCAAGGATTTTGCTTTTACTAGCCTAATTTCCTCTTTATCTCTAGGATTTCTTTTTATCATTGAATGGGCGTTGCCCTATGATGTTGTGGAAATGAACAATACCACTTTGTCGGATGGAACACTAGATTTTGCATATAAAGTCTTCCAAAATGGCATAGAAAAATGTCCTAGCAAGTTATCTCAAGTATTTTTCCGAAGATTTAAAGGATTTACGGATTTGAGTCTCCGTCCAATAAGACTGTTTCCGTTTGTCTCATAAAAACTTTGTTTCCAAGATATAAGGAGCTTAACGTGATGATATTACCTGAGAGAGAGCCATTTTCAGGGATGGAGTTCGTTCCTCGAAACCTGCTATACTTGCGTGAATACTGTGAATGTGCTTTCAACCAACGACCAACCTTCTTTTATATGATTCTTAATTGACCGTCTTCTCCACTTAAACGAAAGCGATACTGATGTGACGTCACTGAGATTATCTTGCTCTCCCAAGAGAGAAAGGGGAGTCGATGCTTTTCATACTCGTGGAGCATCAGTTACGCCTATTTCATCATCTGTAATGGTTCATTACTTAAATCGAGTACCTAAAATAATTGTGGGTCATTTATTCACAGCTTGTAACATGTTTCTACTTCTGCAAAAACGGCACCAGGTAGTATCTTTCAGAAGTATCATCCGATTTTTGTCTCTGGAGTGACTTCAGTATAAAGTCCTTTGTTTATGAAAAACTGGCTGTATTCCCAATTTATTCTCTATGGGGAAAAGAGGAGTAGGATTAAATACAGTTTCCTGTAGAAGAATCGTCGTTGAATGCTATTCATATCAAATAAGTCAAAATTTCGTGCGAAGGCCCTGTGTAATTTAAATTTGTAAAAGAATTAGAGCTGGTTAGCAAACTTTGCATACATTTCTTATGCAAAGCTTTGCGTTTTCTGGGGTTAAACTGGACACCATTAGCTACATTTAAAGCAGAATTGATTAGCGTGGTGTTGACTTTTATTAATTTGCATAGTTTGAAATATTTCTGACTTATAGTTCTCAATTTTTAGCTGTCATAGAGCCATACTTATATACATACCACTTACATAACTCATAACATGTAACTGTCCAATTGTTTGGAATGGTAGTATACAATTTAATGTATTACGTTGTAAATTCGACTTAGAAGACAATTAGTAAAAGGTAATAAAATGAGTGACTATAAAATATATTTTGAATAAACATTT
Source organism: Ladona fulva (assembly GCA_000376725.2). NCBI lineage: Eukaryota > Metazoa > Arthropoda > Insecta > Odonata > Libellulidae > Ladona > Ladona fulva. The sequence continues at coordinate 41,649 of KZ309399.1, read as the reverse complement.
TTCTTTGCTCCCTGTGCAAGATATATTCTCCAACCGTAAATGTGAAGACCGTACAAATTGTAGAAGAAATCGGGAGACCATCATCCACCAATAGTGCAAAGATTACTACTTTACTTAGAAGACTACTTATACACATTCTTAGGAAGTATGTAATGCTGTCATACATGAAAGGAGGAAGTAAATATGTCGAGATGAAGAGAGATACTCAAAATAGAATGCTGTGGAGGCAACAGTTTCGTTGAAACCTGTCCAAGGATATAACGATCAAAGAAGAAGACTCATACGTAAATATTCATATTTTTATTATTAGCAATTATTCTTGTGGTTAATTATTAATTTATAAATCCTGTCCAGTGATTTTGTGAGAAAACCCACGTAAAAATAATTGAGATATCTCAGAATATATCTCGTTACGAGATATTTCTACTATTTCTCCATTGAATGCTGATGGAATGAAGTAAGGTATAGTACACCTGTTAAGATTTTTCATTGTGATAAGACAATTATTAGCCTTTAACTTTTTGATTTTCAAGAAAGGGATTCAGCTTTTTAAACCATCCAATTTCTTATTATTTTCAGATTGATGTATAGATTGAATATAAATAATGTTAACAGATATGGATTACATATATAAAATATTAAATGCACATTTATCGAGCTAACTAACCCAACTCAACGCGTTCGACTTCCGTGAAAGCGGTCCCGGGTTCGATTCATGGTGGTGGGCCCACCAGCGAAATGACCAATTCAGTCGAAGCTCTTTTAACAATACTACTACTACTGCACATTGACCCATGTGTTATGTATCGATCACAGTTCTAGTCAACAGAATTTAAGTTTTGGTAGAAGAGTTCATAAACCCTCTAATTAATTTATAATTGGATTTACCCAAATCTCTTAATCTAATTATCTCTTTCAGGACTAAATATTATTGTTTTTTAACGTTCCATTGAATTTTTTTCTAGACTTAAGTTTAGCATTTGATGAGTCATCATTAACTATGAGGAAAAGTTGGTAAACAGACTGTTCAAAGAAAGATTTCTGATAAAACCTTTTCCACGGTTTTGAAAAGCTTGCTTTAAGTTTGCCATTACATAAGGTGAAATTGATATATAATGATGTACCACCCACATATAAAAACGACCTGCGATTAGACTGGAATGAACTGAACTGCTTCCAAAGCTGGTATCTGGAAATCACTTTTATTTTATTGGTCATCGACACATCGACACCCTCAAGCTTCCTATTTGAATTCTTATGCCTGCGATATGGGGATTTATTTTTTATCCATATCCTTTCATTACGCTTACTTGTAGCCCTCATTACCTCATTGAATCTATGTTTTTAAAAATAACTTTAATATCAGTTTACATTACATAGGTTTGACTATTTTCTTAATTTTGAGACGTCTTTCACATTCAATGTGTCCTATAACTGCGAAAGGTAAGCATTTTGCATATGCTTGTTTGCATTCGTCTATTTATATAATTTAAAGTATATGTATTACGAATTATAGATTGAAACGGCTTTGGTATCAAGAAAACTGGGATTAACCGCTTGAAATACTAAATGAAACTTCTATGTGTATAATATCAATCAAATGACATAACTGTAATAACTTTAAAAAATGTACATACTAAACGATTCAACAATACCTTTTAGAAAATAATTACTGATAATTTATGTACACCATTAGTATTCTTATCAGCTCTTTTTGACGGCTAATGACAAATATAGGCTAAAGCGAATCATACGAGTATCAAAACATCTTTATCATTATCATCTTTATCATCTTTATTTTCCCATGGGCTTTTATCAAAATTGATAAATTTTAGGGACAACAACAGAATTATGGATGTATAAATGACGATAGTTAAATGAATACATTAATAGCTTTTTCCGGGCTTAAAATGAAAATACTCTATTTGTTATTGCTAACACGGTGCTAATATTATCCTTTCTTTTTATATTTTTGAGAACAAAAGTACCCTGAAGTAAAAAAATTAAATTACCGCCACGACAATAAAAGATCGTAAAACATTTGGTTTTCCTTAAGGCAGTTCAGATTAGTCTCTTAACTGGATATTATTATATCTCTTACTTAACCGAGACATTATAAAAATGTATCTGCAGACTTTTTATTTTTATCTCTAGAATTCAAGAGAAGGTTCATCACTAGATGAAATAGATTATGTTCACGGTTTTGTTGCTTTTCTTATACCTTTTGAAAACTTTCTTTATGGTTTCTCATCAGTTTAATTTAAAGTTCATAATATTTTTGTTTATTCATTGTGTCATGGTCATTCGTCACATCATTACATAGCCTATCACTGGCAACGTGAAATACTATTTTCCATATTTAATGTTATCTCCTTATTTTACGATTAGGGTGTAACTAATTTTCGATTTTTGAGGTATGTTTCGATCCATGAATCGTACAGAGCCTTTACGCCGTTTTTTTTTTTTAGGTAGGCAAATATGTAATGCTGTTAATGGTTGGCGAAAAATTCTTAAAATCCTCCACAGGTGTAGTTTATAGGATTCGTTTCAACGTGGCATATATCATTAGGTATATATGAAAGATTGGCCGAAACATTCTATTCATTTTCTAACTTGGAAGTCTGACCTTTTAATTAAAAATATTCAGACGATGCTGAAGAAGTTCTCTAATATTCCCTCTAGAGAAAAATCAATCTTTTTCTCTGTTGTTTTGAAATTTGGTTTAATAACTTTAAATCGCATGCATTTTATTCCACCTAAAACAGAGAAATGTTCTATTTTTCTGATATCAGTTGAGCATCCATCGCAATTGTAGTAGTATTGTGAAAAGTTCTTCGACAGCTTAGGTCATTTTGCACGAGGGCTCCCTCGGGGAATCGAACCCGGGACCGCTTTCACCGAAGTCGAACGCGTTGCCCACTTGGCTATCCGGGAGCTCTACGTAGCATTTAATATGTGACACTCCGTTTTTCATGCAAACATTTTCAGATATTAAAATGTTGATATAAAATGAATTTAATTCCCTTCGCTTTAAAAGCATATATTTTAGCGATTTGTTTTGAATTATCGTAATTATTAAGGTTTTCTCATTTCCAAAGGGAACCTATGTGCCATCGATATTAAGTGTAAGTATGAGAGTAGTGCTTTATCAAAAGAGAAACGTCGTAAATTACATTTTCTTGTAATTTTTTACTTCTACTTAATTTGGTAATAGATAAACTAATTAATGATTGCGGATGAGGGTGAAAAGTTTATTAGGAACACTGATAAATACATCTTTCAACTTTGTAACAGCTTGCGAGTCAAGGATAAACGGTAAAAGGATCTTCTTTGGTATACATCAATAAATTAAGTCAGTGATGATAGAGGGACTTTCCCAAGGGACGCTTAGCAACTCCGGACTTGTAAACTTTGGCGTTGAATCCATTGAATTTATCTGCGGTGTAGTCCACAATTCTGACGGTGCCATCAGCTTCGTGGAGGCTGTAGGATCCCTTGACGAAGTCTCCGTCCCTCTCTTCATGTTGGTTCTTGATATCGCCAGTGTGGGGGTCATTCACTCCATAGCTGAAGTCATACTTAGGATAATCCTGAAAATGTTATTGGCATTATTACTCTCCAAGATATTTCCTTTATTGGAATTAGATATCCGACACACCACGTCTGTTTTCTTTACTAGAGCCTTTCGTCTATTTAATTACATTCCATCATTTATACTCAACATAGAATTGACGCACCTCTCTAAAAATTAGTACTTTAAGTAACATATTGGTTATTGATTTTTCAGCCTTCCTGCAAATGTGAATTAATACATTTAATTGGAAACATCTGAGAGCATCATATTATATTGATATCACCTTTAAGCTCCACTTTAAAGAAGCAAACGAGGAAATAATTTAATCACCTTGTAGTCAATTTCTTGT